>APFE030771023.1:97289-161204 GCA_000404065.3 Pinus taeda
GGGTTTTCAGGTATTTGCGTGGCACTAGTGATTATGGTTTGTGCTACCAAGGAAGACCAGGATTGGACAGAGTGTTGGATATTCGTGGCTTTGTTGATGCAGACTGGGCTGGAGATACGGATCAGAGAAGATCTACAAGTGGGTATGTGTTTAACCTATTTGGAGGTGCAGTCAGTTGGATGAGTAAGAAACAATCTGTAGTGGCACTATCAACTACAGAGGCCAAATACATGGCAGCCACTCATGCAAGCAAGGAAGCAGTTTGGTTGCAGAGATTATGGGGTTAGTACAGGGAGCTATAAGGATAGATTGTGACAGCCAAAGTGCAATTTTCTTGGCAAAGAACCCTGCTTATCATTCAAAGACAAAGCACATTGATGTTCAGTATCACTTTGTGAGGGATATGATAGAAGACAAAAAAGGTGTTGTTGGTAAAGGTGGACACTTTAAAGAATACTGTAGATGCATTGACAAAATCTGTTAGCTCTAAGAAGTTCTCTTGTTGTAGAGAAACAATGGGTGTTTTCAGGGCTGGAAAAATGACTAAGCTCTCCTGTGGCCCCCTGTGGAAAGAAAATAACAAGTGGGAGATTGTTGGGTTGTGTTATATTATTTCCACGACTAACCTACATAGTGAATTGGGGGGTTAGAGGGGGGGTGGAGGCCCCCCTTCGTTGCACCGATTGAGCAGCAAGGGGGTCACGGGGGGAGGGGGCAGCCCCCCCTGTTCGGGGGGTTTGAGGGGGGTGGGTAGCCCCCCTCTACGGGGTCCGGGGCAGCGCCCCAGGAAAAAAAAAATTGACCCTATATTAGGTTTGGGCGAACCTACCTATGGTTTTCGGTCCATGGTATTGGATGCTTCGGCATGTATAAATATGTATTGTAACATTGAAAGGAACATAATGAAAAATCAAGCTGGTAGTCTCGGTTTTGAGATCCAGTGGGAAATCTCTGTGTATATGTGTTTTATGTGTTATGCTCTCGCATTTTTATTGTTCCTGTGATTTAGAATTCATATGCAGGTAATTTCTGTACGGGGTTAAAACCTACAGGGCCCATAAAGACTTGTATATTTTGAAAAGCCTAAGACTCCACGATTTTAATAAAAAGGTTTTGGCTTTAATTTATGACAAATATGTTTCACATGTATTTGCTTCTATGTTTCCATTTTATTTTCTTCATATATTTTGAAATTGTGTCAATTATTGGGAAGAGCTAGATTGAGAATCAACCTCCCTGATATCCTATGCAAGGTTATGCTCAACACTGGGTAGATCAATTAAATAGATTGTCAACCTTTATCTCCTTTGCATCTATAGATTATTGTTATTGCAGAATTGAGATTTATATTTTGTTGAGTTGTTGAAGGTTCTTCTCTATGCCTTCTAATCTTATCAAGTGACACAAGTGTTCAGGCTAAGTATAAGTGTTAGCTAATAGTTTTTTAAGTCTTATGACCATTTCTTTTAAGCTATTTTGATTCATGTTTGAATATCAGCACTTTCAATGGGCTCTCTGAAGGAGAGGGATTTATTTGTTTAAGCATGTATTTGTGACTCATTAACAACCACCCATCCAAAAACCCCTAAATATGGCCACTATGCCTAAAAGGCTATCATTCAATGATAGCGAACAACAAAAATCCTTGTAACGTTGAGGAAGCCCCCTCTGGTTCAAGGGCCACCTTGAGCCTAAAGCGGGTGAGTTGGTTTATTGGTGCAGTTTCCAACGAATAAATCGCCTTCAGGAATCATATATAATAAAGGATATATCAATATACTAAATGTCTCTTACTTGGATACTGAAGCGAATATTGGAGAAATTTAGGCGCATTTGCTTCAGATCTATGTGGGATGGTCAAGGCAACCAGGATGTTCTTCCTTAGGTTAGGTTGGATTGGATAGAAGCTCCAAAGGCCGGAGGAGGATGGGGAATAAAAAGTATTTTTCTATTCTCAAAATCCTTGGCAGTTAAATGTGGTTAGCGACTACTTACATGCTAGAATATTTGGACCAACATGGTATACTAAATTATATAGCCCCTTTTCCTTTAGAGGACTAGATCAAGAGGGAAGTGAAGTCAAGGTCCAATATTTCTATAATTTTTAGGGAAATTTTAAACTCCTTTGAATTGATTGGATTCGATTTGGCCTAGAGAGTGGGGAATGGGATCAGGGTGAGGGTAAGACAAGATCATTTCCCTACAAGTGGAGGGGGTCATCTTCTACCTCATCCCCTCATTCTTTTACTATCTTATATGGGAATAACAAAACTTGCACACATTTCCAATCCTAACATTACAACAATCTGGAACCAAGGTTGGCTCACAGCTATGTAGCTGGAATTGGAGGACCGGTTTGTGCAAAACTAGAATAATTATGTCTCCACACTTAGAGTTGGACACATCCAACTTACTAAGATAAAAGGTGATATGATTTAGGTTAGTACAGTGAATGGAGTGTATTCCCCAAATTTAGGTTATGTACATCTAATATCATATCAAGCCCCAAGGGAGGAACATTGGTTATATCTGATATGGAAGACAAAATTCCCCTTAAAAGCCATATTATTCATGTGGTGTGCCCTAAGTAACAAGGTCCCAACATGGGATGTGATGCAACATAGGTTTAAAACTGGCCAAGATGGTGTGCTTTGTCGAGGCAGAATGAGGAAACCACAGGACACCATTTCGTACATTGCCCTTTTTCCATCCAAGTATGGCACCATGTCCAAACTACTTTTGGGTAGGATTGGGATTGATCAGGAACCCTCCTGGAAGAAGCTTTATGGATGGAAATAAAATAAAAACATCCTTCTATTTAGATCCTTGTTGACGTTGCAATCAACACCCTCCAAAATGTTTCCTACACTTAAATTTTGGAGCCTACTGAGGAGCTTGTGATATGTCGTCTCACAGTCATGTCATGGTCGATTGAGGATTTTCTAAGTACTCAAGCCTTCTTCTCAGTTTCTAATTGTAAAATTCACTTACTCACACATTCTCAACCCTTGATGAATTCAAAAGTGCACCTTTCTTCTACAAGCTTAGACATGCACTGCACAATCCTTGAGAATAAGGCTTACTAGTTCTCTAGGAAGAGAACCTCCGCAATGTTTAGCTATAGTGCTTGTGTAGTCACTACTGGAAGAAAATGTGAAGTCCATAAGGATTTTTCATTCCACAACATATATCTATAGTAAACACACATTTTCCATTGATAGTCTCTTTCTCACTTTCAGTTGTATTTGTCTCATCATTCTAGTGAGTTTTCTCAACTATTGCTTTTGCGTGCCTTTGTTTTCAAAAGTGTCTCTTTCACTCTCATAATTGTTTTTTTTTACTTGATTTCACTTTAACAAGTGTCATTTTCATGCTATCTTCACTCTGGCATGTGTCATTTTCATTTTCTTTAGCTTTTGCAAGTGTCGTTTTCACATTTTCTTACTATCGCAAGTGTCACTCTAACTATTTTCACTCATGTATGTGTTGTACCTTTGCACACCACTAAAGGAAGTTATAGAAAATTTTGCTACATATATGCTCCTTTATATCATAAGAATATGTGCTAGACACATCCTTACAACTTAGCACACTTTCTGGTCACAATCAACACTTTTGTCACAACTTGTATTCTAAGTGTCGTAATGCTACATTTCAACTATCACACTTAGAAACAAGCGTTGCTTTGTTGTCATTTCAATGTGTGATTATTTTTCATGAGTCTTGTACATTCTCATAGCTTGTATTGATTGAATTCAAGTGTGCAATTTGTGCTTCAATCTCATTTGAATGCTTTTCCCTCCTCTGTTGGTCCCACACTTATCCACTTTGGAGATCTTATTGGTCCTGCTACCTAGTGAAAGCTACGAAAGCATTAATATTTCACAATGTGATGAGCACTTCCTACAAATGAGTTTCCCTCCTAAAATTGTGCACTGAGTGATTATGAAGGTCATCTCCTATGAATGCACATTGAGAACCTTCTAAGCATGGTCACCTAACCCTTGTTTCTTGTACTGACTCATTGCATAGAGCCTTGATCACTACTACCTTGTATATCACATGGAACACTTCTAGATAAAATCAAGGACCTTATTCACCCCCTTTAAAAATAAAACTACACCATGTAAAGGGTCTCCTTCTTTCACATTATAGTGATAATTCTCCTGGCAAAGTGACTTAACATTTTCTACTTGCCTCAGCCAACTGCACAATATTCCTTCCTAGTGAGCCTCCCTAAGCATATGTCACATTTCTAGTTGACAATTAGTCCTTTTTTGAGTCACTACCATATGATCCTTCCCCTCGATAACTACACATGTCGCAGTTGGAGCGCCTAGTCTTTCTTTCTCTGTTGACTATAACCGCTCATTGTATCATGCCGTGTTTTGCTTGCCTTCCTAGCACATGTCACAAGTCTAATGGATAGTGCAACCTCTCCTTTATCTCTTCTAAAGAGAACTACATAGTACACTAAGTTTTCCTTTCTTTCATGGTGCATTATGCAGTATCAGTCAGCAAACCATCAACCCTTTTCCACTAGACTCCCTCACTATGTAACCATTGAGTCTTCCCTACCTCCTTAGAACCTATTACAGTTCTAGTCCATAATGACACCTTCCCTCATTCACTATGAATCTCAATTGTATTATCATTTCCTTTCTCTCCCTTGAGCCCTGCGCACTACTCAGCTTCATTCAGCAAGCTCATTACTGTATCTATTGCACTTTCCCATTGCGTTGGAATCTAAATAGCCCCTCCTTATAGTGCATAATGCAATTCTAAGGAGTAGTGGTACCTTCCTTCAGCCACTGTTGAGCTCAAATACGCAATCCGCAACAAGCCTCTCTTCCTCAATCCTTACACAAGCCCATCACAAGCAGCTTCTTCCATGAGCAAAGTAGGGATAAAATAGATGATTTCTAGAATGATCTTTCCTTGTCATAAGTGAAATTCATTGGTAGGTGTACCTCCTCAACAGGGAAATCTGATGCTAAAGGAATATATTAAGGAGAAGTAGGGAAACACTTGTAGAGAAGAAGCACAAAGAAGAACCATCATGAAGGTATGAAGAGATCCTAGACTATGAAAGAAGGAAGACATTGCATGATAACGCAGAAGGCCACAATGTTGATCCAAGACCCTTTGGAGGGTGAAAATGAAGAAAGGACAAAAATATATCATGAAGAAGACAAAGTCAAAGAAGCACAGAGAGAAGCTTCACATTTCCACATCATCATGAAGTTCCATGTCATCATTCCCAAGTTATGGCTTGTGCAAGTATCATCACAATGTCATATGTGTCAACGTGTCTCACCACATGATGTGGAATATAATTGTTGGCTTAGTGAGCCCTGACCCAGGTTCAACGTTAATTAGAAAAGCAAATCCCTACACTATTGTCCCTTTTAGCATCAATCCGCTGAGTGTGGACTGAAGTCTCATCCGAAGCAGCATGGGGGGATGCAGGAACCAAATTTTTGCACCCAGAGATGGTAGTGATGTTGTTTTATACCCTAAACATGCCTTCACACATATCGATAAGCGTTCTAGGGCTTATCGATATACTTCTCTTGTCTGACTTCTAGACCTTTGTGAAGGTCTGCAATCGTCCTTCGCGGACCCTAAACAGGTGATTTATCTACTTACGCGCTTCTGTAATGTTCTTACCTCTGTATTTACCCCAATCAGCTGAAGTATCTGATATCTTCAACATGCATTAAGATATTCTTCGTGTAAAAACATATTATTACTTGCGTTCATATAAAAATGTAAAACATATAGATTCATGCATCAATATAGGGTTAAATCATAAACCCAGTATTCTTCATAACATAATTACATGCATTCATAACAGAAGTAAATAGATCAACACATGTAATTCCAGAATCCTATTTATTAATGCTTCAGATCTTCTTTAGAGACTCTAACTATCCTACGCACACTCAACTGTGTATTTCTACCCTAGGCCTCTACGCACAAAGCTGCAGAGCCTCTTTCCTATGCTAAGACTCTTCACTCTAAGCTTTCATTAACCCATTACATAAACATCCTTTTCCAAATCTAATCTACCTTAGACTCTTCTAAGACTTCCCTTTTTATACAATCCCATGGTCCACAGACCATGGGTAGATCTCCTAAAGCCAACATGACTTACATAAATGAAGGGTGGAAACCCTTTATGAAACTTTACATCTTCACACTTTGCAACCACAAAATGCGGATACTTTACAATTTTTATAAAAAAAACTTGGGCTTTCTGCCCCAAAACATGGGCTTTTAACCCCAAAACTGACCCTAGGGGACCCTATCCCAACAAGCCCCCAACAAAAATATGGTGACTCGCCCTCGAGTCACTCTGTTGGTGTGGAGATCTTGCTATGAAGACCTCCCAACTCCACTTGCATGACTGCAACTTCAGCGGTACACTCCATCATCACCTGCTTGACCTACTCTACCGGCTTCTCCGTCGTTGGTCATGCGCTATCTGCCTGGATCTTTTATTGTACCACCTAAAGGCTAGCCAAATTTCCTTCATTAGTAAGTGCACAGACCTCATCCATCCAAGGCCCTAATCTGGCCTTGAGTAATTCTTCTTTGCGCTGCGCTGCTTCCACCTATTCCTTTAGTTCCTTTGCTTCCAACAGCTTTTCCAATCTCTGCGTGATGAAGATGGTGCACATCGTCGCTCTTGCTCCATTGTACTGCTATTGTAATTCCCTCACCTCGGTATTTAACCTCTGTAGGTTAGGATCTTCCTGTAGACTGGTAAGTACCTCCCGCGACTACTCAAAGAGCGTAGTGCAATCCATCACCGCGTTATCTACTGCAGCAACTACATCCTTGACAGTTGCCTAGCATTGTTCTTTGACCTCTGGTGGAATCGAAGGCTCAACCTTCAACTCAAGACTTTTAATATTAAGGTTCAACTCAAACTTAACCTTGGCCAGCTTGGTCTTGGCATCATGCACACCTGTAGCCAACTTCTGAATCTTGGCTTTCACTGGCACTTCTTTAGGGATCTGCAGTTCAAGAATGGTTTTGCACGCCTCTGCTACCACCACTGTTGTGTGCTTGTTCTTCTCCTGGACATTCTTCCAGGTTTCTATCACAAATGTTTTCTTAATGAACAATTATTCGTTGTTAACCTTTTTCTCGTTTATCACACTCAGCGTGCACTTCTCTCGGGCCCTCAGCTCCGCGATGACACATGCTTGCAGTGTGTGAAGGAATTTTCTTTGGAGCATGACCATGTTGAGACCAATGTTCTGTAAAGTAGCCCTGTTAGCCTCTGTCTCTATGCTTAGGGCTCCATCAAGTAGTGCGACGGCTCGAGGATCTAAGGAGCAAACCATCTCCACAGCTCCAGTGGTCCCCAGCGCCAAACTAGTTGACATCGCGTTGCCCTTCCCTACACCGGCCTGAAGTTGAGTTGTTTGGATCTGTAGCTTGCGCAGACCCATCTGAATAGCCACCAAGTCTTGTTTCTACTACACTCGAACTGATGCAGTAGTTTCACGTTCACATCCCTGACCTTATCCCCAATGTTGTCTAAGTCACCTTCTGTTAAGGTGATCGGGTCAAGCGATCACTTAGAGGCCTTGGACTTCTTCCGCAGCCCTTCTTTCTCCTTCTCCTGATTCTGCTTCATCCAGAAGGGGGTGCTATCCTGGTCTCCACTACCCTGTTCAGATTGCTCCTCTTCCTTTGTTGTGTTGAAGGAGACTTCTGACTTCTGTTAGAGTCTCATTTTTCTTCCTGTTCCTTCACAGCGCGCTCCGCTTCTGCTCTTGATTTTTCCTCTACTTCCTTTTTTTGTCTTTTAGCCATCTGATGCATTTTCAATCGAGCCTCTTCCTTCTTCTGCTTTCCCGTAGACTTACTAAATCCAACAGAGAAATCTAAGGCCATTCGCAATTCTGCTGGCCAGCGATTAAGGGTTGCTGTTATAACATCATCCGTCGCAAGGTATGGGAGATCATACCATTTCTGTTATGGGTCCTTTCGCGCTCAAATGGAGAAATAGTGGAAGTTCGCCTTGAACTTTGTGTATCCTAATGGCTACTCATAAACATTTGGTGACATTCTTGGCCTGCGGTTGATGGCCATGCAGATGTTTGCCTCCATGAGTACTCGAAATATTTTACTCTCCTTGACTCGCTCAACATCCTTTGTGGCCCATAGCAAAGCGAACTTCGCTGCTTCTGGTAAATTTGACACGATCGAAGCAAATTGGTTGTCCTCGAGTAATTCCCACAAGACTTACATAATTGATAACAACATCCAAGAGTAATGGAACATCTTGCCATGGTCTTGTGCTTCTCTGCAGTTCGTGTGGAACTGGTTGCAAAGGTAGCGTGCCCAGTTAAATTGTATGCCCTCCGCGCACTGGGCCACTAGTGAAACAACTGGTATCGGCAGCTCGTCTGCACGACACTTCCTCATTACCTTCCCAGCCAAGATCTGGGTGGCTACCTTCACCACGGGATTGGTTATGCTTGAAATTGAATATCTGTGTGGCTTCTTAACAAGATTAAACTTGTCCTGCATTCTCTCGACGAGGTCTCACTCGCCCACCTTTGTGCCAAATTCCTTGGTCGGATTCAGCCCTGAATGCGGTAGCAATGTGATCCTATGGATTAGCATATCCATGATTGGTATCAGCTCTCCCAATCACAAGCACCTGTCGTGCACCAAACACAGCAAGTGTTTGATCATGATCAAATTTATGGGAGTGCGGTTGTAATGTAGCACCCAGAGCAGATTCAATAATCCTGCCTTCTCCACCCCTCTAATCCACTTCACCAGCTCCAGTGCGAGGACACCAGAATATTTATAGAATACGTGTGATATAAATGTAGCAGTTGCCAGGTGGGGGAATCGCTCAGTATCTACCAAGTCCTAATCCTCTAACTTGAGATGTGGGACGCGCGCCAAGCGCGGACCTTCAAATGTGATCTGATCGGGTAGCAGAGTTATATTAAGTAGAAATTTTCCCTCATCTAGGCCCTTCAGGACCCTTACCTTACCCTAGCATGAATATATGTATTCAAGTAGCTTTGATATAGGGTCTACTCCTTCGATATAAATATCCTTTGCACCTTCACCCATGCCCTTGTCGGATTCTAGGTTTACCACCTTGACTTTCTCCTGTACGGTGGGCTTCTCTTTCTTCTGGTGCTTCTTTGGTGACTCACGCATCAGCTTTGTCACTTTATGTTTGTCTTTCTTTGTCTTAGGCCCCTCTCTTGTCGACGTAGGCCTCAGCCTCGGTGACCTCGGAGACTTTGGCACATCTCCGAGAACTTCCACACTTACGACCTCAGGGGAAGCTCCCTGAGAGGCCATCGATCCTCCAGCACTTTCATTTTCCACAGGTGCCAACATCAAACTATTAACGAGCTCCTACATTTCCTTAGCCAACCTGTCAAACACTAAACTGGCCAACAAAGCCTCAAACCTCGCAGGGTTTATGCAACCATTAGCTCGACACCTCAATTCTCAGAATGGAAAGTGTTTTCTTAAGGCAGCCATCTGTAATTTATCGGTAAATTTCGAATTCAAATCTGACTGTTCCTCCCAATATTCACTCATAAATGTTAGATTGGTGGCAGATTTTCAAATATCTTGCATTTAAATTATGTCTATAATGTCGCCCCCTGCTCCTCTTAGTCGTTTTCTCACTGTCAAATCATGAGCAATGACCATAACGGTCACTTTCTGGCTGCTCTGAGTGGTCTCTCCTCCTATAGCACAACTCCCTTCGTGCTTTTGTTGATTTTGTGAAATTCTTCCATCCTATGTATTCCCCCAGTCGTGCAACCCCACAACCTAGGTAGTGTATTTTATAGTCCCGTGCCTCCTTTCAGCTGCCTGGAGCACTAAGACTGTGCTTCCATCACATAGTCATCTGGTCGGATCCCTGATGTATGGCTTCAATTGGCTACCGTTTACCTCTCTGGGAAATGGATCTCCATTCAATTTCACCAGTTGAACTGCTCCACCACTGGTAATCTCCTTGATGACATAGGGCCACAACCATTGCATATGAAATTTTCCTGGAATTTATTGAACTTTTTGTCATGTAATAAAACTAAATCATTGACGTTGAAGGTGCGTAGTTTGATGTGTCAATCGTACCATGCATTTTCAAGCACCTTCTGAACTTGCTGATGGAATCCAACCAAAAATTTGTCTTCTTCAAGTTCTATCAGTTGCGGAAGCTGCTCCTCTAGGGCTCCGAGATCCGCCATTCTTAGGAATGCACAATGTGTAGACTAGGTACAATGTACTCTAGCGGCATCACAACTTCTACGCCATAAACCAGCTTGAAAGGTGTTTATCCAGTCAGCTTTTTGCAAGTAGTTCTATAAGCCCATAACACCGTGGGTACGGGCATGTCCCAATCGTTCCTTTGTGCATTGAAAACCTTCGTCAATGCATTTTCCAATATCTTATTAAATTCTTCCACTTTCCCATTAGCCTGCGGGTGGTATGGCGTACTCTTCTAATGATAAACTTGAAATTTTTCCACCAACGCTGTTATCAGGAAAAGTAGTGTCGATTCAGAGCTACTAGTCCCACTAAGACGGGTAGCTATCTTAGAAACAAACAAACTAAAGTTACTTGCATTTTTCTTTACGAGAAATAGATGAGAGAGAAGCAGAGAGTACCAACCTCATTCTTCTGTTTGGCTTCTCGCTTGTTTCCTCTCCCCTTTGACAGATCTTTGCCACTCCTTCCCCACTTGTCCTGCTTCAAAGAACACCTGTAGAGTCAAAGCAGCATAATACCATCAAAGCATAGAGATCTATAATCATAACAATATAGGGTCAGATATATATTGACCATACAAATGCATATTCAATTTAAATTCAAAGAATACAAATATGGAGGAAACTCAAATAGCTTATTGATAGAAGTAGTAGAAGAGAGGATTACAACCCATTGATCTGACCCAATGCCATCCTCCCAGCATGAAATCCCTTCTTCACCTCATGAAAAGCTAGAACACCCAACACTATGATGTTGCACAGAGAAACCAACAACACTTCCTTACAAGATGCAAAATTCCAGCCCCTAGATCTCTAGGATGAGGGATCCATATATAGATGTTTGCAGGGGGGTGAGTCAGCTTCTGGGTTTTTGATTAGTGTCATTTATCTGATAGTTATCAATTCCACTTGGGGATTTCATGATCTCTTACTCATCCTTGGGCAAATTCAGAGAGGCAAGTGTCACAGGGGAAGTTTCTGGAAGATTCCATGATCATCCACCTTGCAAACTGTCTCTGCCATTTGTCTACTCTCACCCATTACACCCCATAGAAGGGCTTTTCAGTATGCATCGCACCCCCTGTGTACATTAGGTGGGATGCATTGCACTTTGACCATGCAGCAGGTGAGATGGTCCAGTTTTGACCAATTTTGAGCAGTCTTTCATGGAGAACTTCTAGGAGATGATGTAATCAGCTGACCTTGTTCCTTTAGGGTATGAAACAACACTTTTAGGGACTCAGAAGCCCTTGGTTTATGGACATATAAGATTGGGGTTGCAATGCCCAATTATGTCTCTAACATTTGCCCCCTAAAGCATGAGGTCATAAATCTTTTGATGTCGGGTGAAATGCTTTATCATGAGGATCCGAGGTTTTTTGAACTAGAAGGTGACCTGTAATAAGATACAATACAATACATTATCTTCATAATATTTTCATGATCTAGCTAAGGCGGGCATTCCCATGCTCAGCGTTATAAATTCATTTTCGTGTACATTGGACAGACAACCATCTGTATGGTAGACTGATGATTCTGGCAAAGCCATCATCCCTTAGCTTGCATGATCATCTGTGCAACTATGATGTACATTTGATGTCTTTATTTTCCTGAATATATCACAACCCAGATGGATGAAACTAGATCCGAGGTCTTCAAACGCGTTCAATCTTCGCCCGAAGTACAAGTTGATCCATGTGAAAAGATGTTTTGAAGTCAAACATGGAAAGACATTGCCTGATTACCAGCTAATGATGTAGGTTGTTAATGGGCATCAGAGGAATCACAGATAATGATAATGACCCTCAAGGTACAGCAGTACAATTCACGTGGTGTGAAAATGGGACTTGATGTCGAACACCACGCAAAATCTTTCAGTCGAAGGCCATTGATGTAAACCTGTCGCGGGAAGTGAGAAACTTGCCATTGAGGCATGCAAGCTTCAAAGTACTGAACGGGTTGTTCCTAAGTCAACTTCTTGGATAATGAGCTGATGTCGACAAGAAGTGACCCATCATAGGAGGGCCTTAATGAATCCCACATCGACACGAAACGGAGCAAATGATTTTGTGGAGATAAAAACGATCTGATGATACAAGGTTCAGGGTGGCAGTCATGAAAGAATGAAGGGTGAAGGTATTGCAGTGGATGAGACACAAGCTGGGTTGGTGAATCCTCTGAGCGACTTCTCTTGAACATATTGTCGACACTGAAATGGATTGGTAGCGTTAACCCTAAAAATGGATGGCACAGTGGACCAATGGTGATATGACTAGTGAACAGAATAACCCAACCCGACTCAATCATGCTGATGGAGTGTTATCAGGAAAACTAGTGTCCATTCAGAGCTGCTAGTCCCACTAAGATGGGTAGCTATCTTAGAAACAAACAAATTAAATTTCATTTCATTTTCCTTTATGAGAAGTAGATGAAAGAGGAGCATAAAGTACCAAACTCAGTCTTTCACTTGGCTCCTTGCTTGTTTCCTCTCCCCTTTGACAGATCTTTTCCGCTCCTTCCTCGCTTGTCCTGCTTCAAAGAACACCTATAGAGTCAAAGCAGCATAATACCATCAAAGCATAGAGATCTACAATCATAAACAATATAGGATCAGATATATATTGACCACACAAATGCATATATCAACTCAGACATACAAGAATATGGAGGAAAACTCAAATAGCTTTATTGATAGAAAGAGTAGAAGAGAGTATTACAACCCATTAATCTGACCCAGCGCCATCCTCCCAGCATGAAATCCCTTCTTCACCTCATGAAAATCTAGATCACCCAACACTATGATGTTCCACAAAGAAATCAATAGCACTTCCTTACAAAATACAAGATTCCAGCCTCTGGATCTCTCGGATGAAGGATCCATATATAGATTATTGCAGGTGGGTGAGTCAGCTTCTGGAATTTTGATTAGTGTCCTCTCTCTGATAGTTCTTGGTTCCACTTGGAGATTCATGATCTCTTACTCATCCCTGGGCGAATTCAGAGAGGCAAGTGTCAAATGGGCAGTTTCTAGAAGATTCTCTGGGTTTCCACCTAGCCAACTACTTCTGCCATTTGTCTGCTCTCGCTCATCGCACCCCACAGAAGGGATTTTCAGTATGCATCGCACTTTTTGCATGTGGCAGGTGAGATGCATCGCAGCCTTAGCACTGAGCAGTCTGTATGGTCTAGTTTTGACCAGTTCTGAGAAGTTTTTCAGCGAGAACTTTTGGGAGATGATGTAATCAGCTGACCTTGCTCCTTTAGGGTATGAAACAACACTTTTAGGGACTTAGAAGCCCTTGGTTTATGGACATATGTGATTGGGGTTGCAGTACCCAAATATGTCTATAACATGGAGTGAAAGTGTAATGTTCAAGAGCGCCTTGCTACCAATAAAGTTTCTTCAAGTTTTCTTCCCAATTTTTCCCCAGTCATTTCTGACCAATACCTCTTTATTTTTGTCAAGCTTGAGGAGGATAGCATATGCTTGTCCTATAATTTTCCCTTCGGGCAAACCCATCGCTATGTTTTCACGAGCCTAGCGACAGTGAAACTCGTTCTTGTCTGCATGGACAAGTTTGTCGCTATTGTTTTAACGAGTTTAACGACAAAGAAAACTCGGTCCTTTTCAATTTTAGAGAGTTTGAAAAGAGTCAGAAAGAAAACTCCAGTATTCCTTTTTCGTAATATAATCCCTTAAGTCCAAAAAAGTATAAAATAATACGAAAGGGATGACTTTTCGATGGTTTTAACAAGCTGAACAAGACAAGCGCTCGATCTTTTTATGCAATGATCCCTCAGGTCCAAAAAGATTAAAATCTAGAGGAGGGATGGCACTTCCAATCACTTTAACAAGCTGGAGAGGCCAATTTCTTAGCAATCTTTTCATGTTTTACGAGTCAGATGAAAAGAGCTTAAAGAAGACTCGTTTTTTGAGGAACGAGTGATGATTTCGATTAGCAGTTGGTTCCAGGTAAGGTTTGGAACTTTTCAATCACAGTAGTGTAAAGAAGGTGGCTAATAGGATCACTCGTCAGAGTTGTTCCTCAAAAGGGGTAAACAATCAAATGGAGGTGTATAATCGGCCAAAAATGAGTGGAGGTGATGGTAAGAACACGACCAAGGCTCAAAAGCTGATAATTATGTGATCGCAATGGTTATTTACTGGAGGTGGGTTAATTATTTAATGAGCTTAAACTCTGGTGGAACATATGCTTACTACTAGGTTTATTTTTCAACGAGTTTGAACTTGCGTAAAACTACTCGTGCCAGTCATATAATAAGGATGTCTCATTAGTAAGTTCATTTTTTAGGGAGCTTGGCCCATTCGCAACTTTGCTCCAAATCCTTTCATTATGCAAGCTAGGAACAACCAATCCCACAAGTCTAAAGAGTTAAGAGCCTACAAACTAAGAAAATAAATGGTCGCTTTTCACTTGCATGCAAAAAGGTTTGCATGCCCCCAAGTATAAAGTATAGTTTTCCAGGTCACCATATGGAATTTTCTCGCACTAGCAGGATTGTTCCATCCACGTTGCAGACAAAACTCTTCCTTGGCCATGTCCATCGAAATGGACAAAGGTGAATGTTGTCGTCCCAATCACATAAAATTTGGTGGGGGAATCCTTTTCCAGACTGATCCATTTTCCTAAATAGACAGGATTGTCAGACTAGTCATATTTCTCCACGGAAACCTACTCTATACCTAAAGTTTTTCTGCTAAAGCAAACCAGGGAGCATGACCCTTGGGTTTCAGCCACAATCACCAAATCACTCGCGCTCATCAGGTGGACGGACTGGAGATTGATGAGACATTCCTCGTGCAAAAATACCAGTTAGGGATGGCACATGAATATTAGCTATGTGTGAACTAGGGAATGAAAGCTGGTCTACTGGACCATCCTGCCTTCATGCCGAAAACACATCACTCAAAAGAGTGAGGAAACAATAGCTCCCATGCTATAAATGTAGTCATGCCCAAGGAATAAATTGTAATCTAAAGGTCCTTGTACTACCATTACGTTTAGGTATACAGTTTTCCTTCTCAAAGTTATAGGAAAACTTGGAAGGATCCCTAACAGTCGACTGGTTCCCTTGTTGAAGCCTGTTAGATTTCACATCTCAGGCAGAAGCGATGGAAAACCAAGCACTTTCCAAGCAGTTGAGGAAAGGATACTCACAGAAGCCTTTTCATCTATGATAGTACCGACCATGACCATTCTGTAAGCTTGTACTATGATTCAGAATGGTACATTAGATAGTAGACGGGGTCTACCTAGAAGATTCCAATCGAAGGAAACGACTAGGTTGCTTGGAGATGGGACCGAATAAACGGTCGGGTAAACCTCTGACTAACTTCCTTCCTACAGTAAAGGAATGGGTAGATTGCCCTCATGTTCATTGGAGTCTGTGTTTACGAAAAGAATTTGAATGGTGTCGTTCTCATTCTCTTTGGTGACTGTATATTCTGAAGGTAGACCTTCTGAAGACAAGACTGGGTCGACTGCCATCTTGACCTATTGACTTTGGTCTGGTGTGGACTCAGAGGGTTTATCTTCAATGATAGATGCTTTGACCCACCATAAAGATGTGTCAGTCAGATTTTCAACTAGTGATGGACTCGGCAAGAGTTTCTTATATCTAGGAGGAAGCCGTAGCAGTGAAGCAGGGCGGTTATCCAAGACTCTTTTAGCTTCGTCTAGGAAGGGACAATGGTGGATGGCATGATCACCTTCACACAGTCTACAAGGAAATTTAGATCTTCCTTTTTGTCCAGTGACTTCGTTTTCACTAGTTGACGGTGTACTTTCAACATGACCGTCAAAGGTTGAGGACACCGGATTGTGCAAGTGGGGAGACCAGTCCCTTAAGATCCGTGGGATGCAAGGACAATCTCGATGGTAGTGGTCCCCTTTGCAAATGACACATGGAGATTTAGGTTTGGACGGTGCCGTGTGTGGATTTTCGCTAGATGATGCTTGGTTGCCCCCTTTTTCCGTTGGATTCTTCTTCTTCTTCTCCTTCCCTTTCTTCTTCTTCTCAGTTACTTGGTTTTTAGCTTTACTAGCTTGACCAAGAGAAGAGGAAGAAGGAGAGGGAGAAACAAATGAAGTAGAAGGTTTGGGGGTAACTCTAGTATCATCCAGCTGCTGATTTGATTGCTCAGCAATCACAGTGCTTTGAACGACAGAGGTAAAGAAGAGCCATACTGGCAGGCCAATTGTCAGTGTTGGAAGGGACAATGTGACCATATGAGGTGCACCAACATCTCCCGAAGAGGAGAAAGGACTAGGATTTCCCCCAAGGGGAAATCTTTGGTTGGTGGACTCCATTTTCTCAACCTAATATCAACAAGGGAATAGTGACGTTATTCCGATTAAAATAAATTTTATGACGCTTTGACACAACTTGCTTTTTCAATTTTTAAGAGTCGAGAAAAAGCTAAAGATGACTCTAGTTGCCTTCGATTTTTAATGAGCCTTAAGTGACAAGTGCTCAGATGGACCTTTTATTTTAAGGAGTCTAGAAAGGAACGAAAGTGACTACTCTGGAAATATAGACAGAGGGATTACCAAACCAATTGCAAAACTGCAGAATAATTTTTACGGTACGGCAGTCAATCTTCCCGAATGCTGTGTTCAATGCATTACAATTGATAGGGCATTAGACACGGCTTCCTAAAGATAAAGGATATAACCTATTGTGGTCTCCCAATATATATTAGACGGTATGTGGGAGCACAAGTCCGTACTATCACTTATCGTCTCAAAGAGGAGGAATCACCAAACCTACGATGAAAGCGATAGTTACCAGGCTTTACGACGCCGGAATACATCTCTAGCCTAGACTTCTAAATGTTGTGCGTTAGGTTCCAAAGAATTTTTATGTTCATTAAAATTTATTTTACAGTTGATCTTTCTTAAGAAGTTTGCCTTTAAGGTTCACCATGTAGATATACAACTCCTAAATATGAAATCTAAGATGATAAACAGTGGTTTATTCTTCTTTTTGCAATGAAAATCCTAGCTACTAAGGAAAGAGAAGCGAAATTATTTTAGCAAAGAGCAGAGAGCACACACTAAGATGCATTGTCCTAAATCAATCTCCACAAGCAGTCTAAATGCAAATGCACATGCATGTATTTGTTTTCCGCTTTATTAATGTGTGAATGACAAAAAGAATGCTAAGTACAAATCTGAACTATCTTTTCTTTCAAAGCGACAGTACTAACAATTTTCTTTTCAAAAGACGAAAGGAAGACAAGGATGACACTTTGCGACTTTGAATTGAAAACTACTTTCAACACTTGAAATACTATTAATTCAAATAAAATACAAGAGTAACCGTGTAATCGACTATCAAAAAGAGGAGGATTCTTTTCTTTGACTGAAAACGACACTTGCGACACTTTCAAATCAAAAGATGATAGTTCGATTAAGCTACTGTTTGTAAAGGAGAACTGTAAATGGCGAAAAATACATTAAAACATTCACAATGCTTTGTACAATGGAGGCTAAATAACGTAAAGGAAGGGAGTTTCAACAGTGGTATACTGATCACAGACAGCAAAACTCCTTAATAAAGCTAAAGAGAATCAAGAAAAACCAAAATCTGGAGGCAGAAACAGTCTTATCTGATCATCGCACCTGTAACACAGGGAAACAGGGATGCATCTCACCTATAGCACATGGGAGGTGTGATGCATCCAGACTGTCAAAGGGAGGTAGTGCGATGGTCCAAGACGAGACTGGGCTTGGCTTTTGGTCACAATTTGCAACTTATTTCAGGGATTTAGGCTGAGCTAATGATAGTCAGTAAATACAAAACATAGGGGCTAATCTAATGAGGTTACTCGAGCCACCACCAGGGCACTTAGGATGTTTGCAAGTCAGATGTTTAATTCATAAACTAACCCAGAGATTGACTAAAGAAACGCTTATCTACTTTGCAATTGCATAGCAAAAGCAGTTCGAAGGCTAGCTGGCATAACTTCAGGCTCCGTTTATAGCTTATAATGTAAACAAACTACAAACAAGCAAACAAGCTATTCGCTCCCCAGCGGAGTCACCATTTTGTTATCGGGAAAACTAATGTCCATTCAGAGCTGCTAGTCCCACTAAGACGAGTAGCTATCTTAGAAACAAACAAACTAAAGTTACTTGTGTTTTCCTTTACAAGAAATAGATGAGAGAGAAGCAGAGAGTACCAACCTCAGTCTTCCGCTTGGCTCCTTGCTTGTTTCCTCTCCTCTTTGACAGATCTTTGCCGCTCCTTCCTCACTTGTCCCGCTTCAAAGAACACCTGTAGAGTCGAAGCAGCATAATACCATCAAAGCATAGAGATCTATAATCATAAAAAATATAGGATCAGATATATATTGACCATACAAATGCATATATCAATTCAATATTCAAAGGAATACAAGAATATGGAGGAAAACTCAAATAGCTTTATTGATAGAAGTAGTAGAAGAGAGGATTACAACCCATTGATCTGACCCAGCGCCATCCTCCCTACATGAAAGCCCTTCTTCACCTCATGAAAATCTAGATCACCCAACACTATCATGTTCCATAGAGAAACCAATAGCACTTCCTTACAAGATGCAAAATTCCAACCCCTGGATCTCTAGGATGATGGATCCATATATAGATGTTTGCAGGGGGTGAGTCAGCTTCTGGGTTTTTGATTAGTGTCATTTCTCTGATAGTTCTCAATTCCACTTGGGGATTTCATGATCTCTTACTCATCCCTGGGAGAATTCAGAGAGGCAAGTGTCACAGGAGAAGTTTCTGGAAGATTCCACGATAATCCACCTTGCAAACTGTATTTGCCATTTGTCTACTCTCACCCATCGCACCCCATAGAAGGGATTTTCAGTATGCATCACACCCCCTATGTGCATTAGGTGGGATGCATCGCACTTTGACCATGGAGCAGGTGATATGGTCTAGTTTTGACCAGTTCTGAGCAGTTTTTCATGGAGAACTTCTAGGACATGATGTAATCAGCTGACCTTGTTCCTTTAGGGTATGAAACAACACTTTTAGGGACTCAGAAGCCCTTGGTTTATGGACATATATGATTGGGGTTGCAGCGCCCAAATACTTCTATAGAAAATGCACTAGTCACTTCATTAAGGAAATGTGTACCACGATCGCTCATCAAAATCTTCAGGAAACCAAATCTAGTCAGCACATATTCAAAGAGGAACTTTATTTTTGTTTCCCTTGTATAGTATTTCATGGGCTGCACCTCCGTCCATCTGGTCAAATACTCAGTCGCAGTGATGATATACTACACACCCGTCTTCTTTCCTGGAGGTTGAATCAGGCCTACAAAATCAATGGCCCATTTCTCGAATGGCTGTAACAACGCTTGCGGATTAAAAGGCAGCTCATCCCTCTGCGATGGCCTTATCATCCTCTGACATGCATCACATGATTAAGATAAGAGTTGGAACCCTTATGTAGTGTTGGCCACCACAACCCAGCATGTAAAATCTTCTACATTGTTTCTTTCTGGGCATAATTTCCTCCCGCAGCTCCTCGATGAGCTTCAGTGAGGATACTGTTCCGTTCAAAGTCTGGTACATAACGTTGCAGAATTTCATCCAAGCCCATTTTATTTAATTGTCCTATAATGATAGAAACTTTGTCGTAAGCACCACCAACTCCTTCTTTTGTTGACTAGTTTACCCTTTTGCAGTCATCCCCGTCGTTAGGAAGTGTATGATATCTACAAGGTGATTTTTAGCTACACACATCGTAAAGAGCTACGCGTTAGGCAGTTCGTCCTCCAAATTAGTAGGCCCCTCTCCTATTTCAATGCGTGACAGATGATCTGGTCCTGCATTCAATCATCTTAGCTTCACAATGACTTCGAAATCATATTCTTGAAACAGCAGCAACCATCTGCATATCTTCCCCCCCCAACACAGGCTTGTTAACCGAGTACTTCAATGCAGAATGCTCTGTGTACATCTTAAAGTGTCCACCTAGCAAGTAGTGTCTGAACTTCTGGAGTGCGTACACCATAGTCAAACCTTCACGCTCTGCCATTGAATAGTTCTTCTCAGCTTTGTACATGTTTCTACTTGCAAACACTATAGGGTGATTCAATTCTCCTTCACTGGCCTGTATCAGTATTGCTCTGAGCGCAATACATGACGCGCCCACATGCACATGAAATTCCTTCTTCCAATCTGGGAAGACTAGGATCTGCATGGTGACCATCTTTTCCTTTAACACATCTAAGCTTCGTTGACATTCTTCATTCCAACATAATGTACCATCCTTCTTTAGCATTTTCTCCATCGGCGTGGTAATCTAGCCATAACTCTTGATGAACTTTCTATAGTATCTCGTGTTAGTCCTTACAATTTCCTAGGCTGAAAAGGAAATCGAGAAGGGTAACCTCAAACCACTTAAGCTCAATAGCTAGCCCTACTGAGCATGAGAGGGATCTCTCTAAGTCACTTATCAATGATATGACTCTAAAGAAAATGAGTTTTAGGATAGATATATATATTATATTATATATATATAGATATAGATATATATATATATATAGATAGATAGTATGATATATATATATATATATATTATATATATATATATATATATATTATATATATATATATTATATATATTATATATATTTGTTTTTTGTGAAAATTTGGGTTTTAGATTTCGCTGAACTAGGGTTTAGAGCCACAAATAGGTCTAGGTTGTAGGAGTGTAAGAGAAAATATGAGAAGAAGATAGATATCAGAAGCCATGGTGTATTTAGAATATTGTCAATGTAGTATAGAAGAGAAAATGTAGAAGAAACTAATGAGCATAAGTAAACATGATTTCATTAGCTTAGGGAGGCATAAACATAACTATGAAAACCAGATAAATAGAGCTTAAGAAACAAGAATTCTATATATTTCACTGTAAGAAATCCACAAAAAGAAGAGATATCATGTAGATAAAGATTTTTTAACCTTTAGAAAACAAATAGAATGAAGAATAAACACCATGAACTCACTGGGCTAGAATTCCTTGAAAATAGTTGCAACTGTCTCTGTATTAGCTGAAAAGATGATTACATGCAAGCCTCCTCCACAAAAGTCCAACCTTTCTCTCTGAAAGAGAAATGATACATATAGACTCTCTTAGAACACTTTCCCACCTTCAGGAGTCAAATTCCTTGGTTGAGGAACTGACTCCAAGATTCTCTCAACTAACAGGTGAGAGTAAGAAGGTGAAACTCAAACACTTCTTGGAGAGTTTTTTTAGGAGTTTTCTTCCTTTATGAGGCCTAATAAACGTAAAAAGATACCTATGATGTACATTTATTCATTCTTACATCACCTAGCCTCGAAACTAGTGCCATTACATAAAGAGGTTTGACACTAACTAGGTCAAATTGGAAACTAGAAATTTTACACAGTGAAATTTACAAATTAAAACACAGAAAAGTGCAGAAGCGCGGTGCTGACTTTGAGCTAATTTTCAGGTGCCTTCCAGAGGTCAAAATGCAGGTCTAAGAGAATGGTTAACTAGCCCTTCAAGTCTAGTTTCCATAATAGTTTGAAGTTTTGAATTGGACCCATGGGAAGGCCTTCAAAAATCCATTCTCCCAAGCTCGCTCCAAGTGCGCATCGACTGTCAAAAAAGGGTCCAGAATGCTAGTTTTTTGCCAATTTTTTGCACTTTTCTCCAAAACAGAGCCACCTCTGTAAAATCAGATAAAATGGGTTTTTAGAGGATGGAAAGCTCTTTCCAAAAATATAATTTTTTTCCTGAAATAGATGCCTGAGGAAAAAGCGCAGCACCTTGAGCTACTGATTTTCTAAATTTAGCTCCAAAATTCTCAAAAAACAGAAGTGCTCCGAATTTGCTCAAAATTGGCTAGAATGTGTCAAATTTATGTATGTTAAACCCTCATAAATGCTTCAAAAAGCATCTCCAAGTTTCCTTCATCTTTTTTATCCTTTTTGGCTTCTTTGAGGTTGTTTTCAAGCTACTTTACCTTGACATTGGTGATCATGTTTTGAGCCTGGTACTGGTGCGCATATGTCTAAGAAACTAATTATCCCTATTTTCCTTCTCAAGGAGCTTCTCCAAGTGTTCATTCACCCTGTTGATCTAATACTCCTTGTCTTGATTGACCTCAAGAACAATTTTCTCCTCTAGGTCTATGTCTTCATTCAACTGGATGTGTTCTTCCTCTTCTTGTAATGCCTTCTTTAGGCCCTTTGTTCTTGGCCTTTTCCTCTTACCTTTCCCTTTTGCTCCTTTAGGCTCACTTGACTCTATGATTTCTTTGCCCTTGCCAACCTGCTGTAATAACCTGGTTTGCTCTTTTTCCATGATCAAGTGCTTTGCTTTGAGTTGACTATTCTCCTATTCAAGGAATGAAATGATGTATCTAGCTCTCACCATGTTGACTGTAAGCTCCTTGATATGATAGCCTTTATCTCTGATTGTCTGTTGCATGCTTGAAGTCTGATCCTCTGCCTCTAAATCAACTAGCTCAAACTCATGCTCAACTGTGTCTTTATCCTGCGCTGTTGATCCATGCTTTGTTGATGATCCAAGTGGATATTTGTGGCCACGTGCTAATTCCACTTGGATCCCAACCATTGTTTCTTTTAGTTTTTCAGTTTCCTTAGTTGTAGCACAGTTTACTATTTTTAGCAGTTTTTCGGGTCCTGAACTTCTAGATCCGTTTGAGGCCCTAAACGACATTTTTTGGGAAAACTAGTAGCAACATGGGTCCATGGACCCAATTTCTATTTCCAATTGGATAGATCTTTCTAACGAGGTATTATGTGCGTCAAATGGAGATCGTATACCAAAGTTACGACCCCAAGAAGTTGATGTACCAATTTACCCAAAATGGGGCCCATAGTTTGGCACTTTATCTCCTACGGTTAGGTTTTTGGATGTTTAGGGTTTTCCATTGTTTCTCAACAATAAATAGGCCTTCGAGCCTCATGAAAGATAATTCAGAGGAATCTAGCCGCCACATCTCTTCTCAGAGATAAGCTACCATCGCCCTAGCTAGTTTATTTCCATTTCTGTTTGTAAGCATATTTTAGTATTTTACAGTAATGAAATGAAGTATTATTGTTGTTGCATCTCTGTATTTATGGATATATCTGTAATTTGTTGCGTTCCTATTTAAATCTAGATTTGTTGTTTCAAAGCGATCTACTCTTTCTCTGTCTTTCTTTTGATGTCTCCAACGAGGTTGGGATACAAGGAGTTAGGGCCTGAAATAGTCGAACCTTTGCAAGACCAGCCTCGCAAATGTCGATGGCCTCCCATGGAGAATGAAAAGAAAGATGAGGGGGTAGGAGATCCTATCAAAATCTTGCTCAAAGAGGCCCTCAAGAAACAAATGAACACGATGATGGACAACCTTGCCCAGATCCTTCAGCAGCTACCCAAGGGCGACACATCTACTTCCAGTAGCTACTCTACAAGCGCCACACCCTTTAAGGTACAAGTTAACTTTGACATTACCATATTTGAGGGTCAAATAGATGCAGACGCCGTAGATAAATGGTTAAATTTGCTAGAAGGGTATTTTTATGTTCATGATTTTTTTGTCCGGGAAAAGATTACTTTCGCTCTTCTCAAAGCCGCCCCCCACATCAAGGACTGGTGGGAAACCTACTGCGAGCAAAAGGATGAAAGTACGGCCTCACTATTTTCAACCGCACCCACTTGGAATTCATTTTGGGCAGACATCAAGGAGCAATACTACCCTATCGGAAGATATGAGGATCAATACATAAAGTGGACCATGCTGCGATAGGGAAGGGACCAAGATGTGTCGAAGTTTACCAATATTTTCCATATCCTTCACATAAAGTAGGGTATCAAGGATTCGAAGCAGCATTTAGTACTCAAATACTGTGGCTACCTACACAAGTACATCCAGGAAGAAATAGAACTCCTGAACATCTCCTCACTTGGCACGGAATACCGATATGCCATCAAGATCGAGAAAAATTTTAAACAGAAGAAGCAAGACTTTAGATCTGCGAATCCGAAGCAAGGGAAAGTGTTTATGGGAAAACTAGTGTCTTTCCAATCTACTAGTCCCACTAGGATTGGTAGCTATCCTAGAAACAAACAATCAAAGCAATTTGCAATTTCCTCTATGTATGATAGATAAGAGAGAAGCAAAGGGACCAACCTGGATCTTCCGCTTGACTCCTTGCTTGATTTCTCTCCTCCTTGATAGAGCTTGCAGCTCTTCTCCTACTCATACCACTTAGAGAATACCTGTAGAAACGAAGTAACACAACACCATCAAAGCATCTCGATCTATGATATCATAAGCATTGCATAATTAGGAATACAATGAGCATACAATGGCATTTACAAATAACAACATTAAAAAATACACGATTGTATGGAGGAAAACTCAAAGAACTTTATTAATGATAGAAGAGAGGATTACAACCCAGCTGTCTAATCCAGCATCATCCTCCCAGCATCGAAGCCCTCTTCACCTCATAAAAAGCAAGATCACCCAACAATACAATGTCCCCTCTCAAAGACAAACTATCAACACTTCCTTACAAATTACAAAATTCCAGCCTCTAGATCTCTCAGATGAGGGATCCATTTATAGATGTCTTCAAGGGTGTGAATCATCTTTAGGTTTTTGATTAGTGCCATTCCACTTGTTGTTCTTGGTTCCACTTGGAGATTTCTTGGATGTCTTACTCATCCCTGGGTGAATTCAGAGAGGCAAGTGTCATAGGAGAAGTTTCTAGAAGATTCCATGAGCATCCACTTAGCAAACTGTCTCAGACACTTATCCATTCTCACTCATCGCACCCCATAGAAGGCCTCTTTAGTGTGCATCACACCTGGCTAGTGTAGGATTCAGTATGCATCGTACCCTGACAGTGGAGTAGTCAGTATGGTCTAGTTTTGGCCAGTTCTGAGTGGTTTTTTAGGTGGAACTTCTGGGGAATGATGTAATCAGTTGACCATGATCCTTTAGGGTTAAAGAGCCCTTGTTTTATTGACATATAAGGTTGGGGTTCCAGTGCCCAAATATCTCTATAAAAGTTTCCCCCTAAAGCATGAAGTCATAAATCTTTTGATGTCGGGTGAAATGCTTTATCATGAGGATCCGAGGTATTCCACCTGGAAGGTGACTTGTATAAGATACAATACAATACATCATCAGAATATAATTTTCCATGATCTAGCTAAGGCGGGCATTCCCATGCTCAGCTTTATAGATTCATTTTCATGTACATAGAACACATAATCGTCTGCATTTGTAGACTGGTGATTCTTTATATGTAGAGTCACCATCCCTTAGCTTGGATGATCATCTATGCAGCTTCTTCGTACATTTTATGTCTTTATATTCCTGAATATATTGCATCCCGGATGGACGAAACTAGATCCGGGGTCTTCAAACTCATTCAATCTTCGCCCGATGTACAAGTCAATCCATGTGAAAAGGTGTCCTAAAGTCGAACATGGAAAGACATCACCTGATTACTAACCAATAAAGTAAGTTGTTAACAGGCGCGAGAGGAATCACTGATAGTGATAATGACCCTCAAGGTACTACAATACAATTTACGTGGCGTGAATATATGATCCGATGTCGAACACCACGAAAAATCTCTTAGTCAAAGACCACTGATGTGAACCTGTCGCTGGAAGTGAGAAACTTTCCATTGAGGCATGCAAGCTTCAAAGTACTAAAAGGGTTGTTTCTAAGTCAAGTTCTTGGATAATGAGCTGATGTCGACAAGAAGTGACCCATTGTAGGAGGGCCTTAATGTATCCCACATCAATAACATGAAACGAAGCAAATAATTTTCTGGAGGTGAAAACAATATGATGATACAAGGTTCAGGAATGACGGTCATGAAAAATGGAGGGTGAAGGTATTGCAGTGGATGAGGCACTAACTGGATGGTGAATTCTCTGAATGACTTCTCTTGAACATATCGGCGACACTGAGATGGATTGGGAGCATTAACCCCAAAATATGGATGGTATGGCAAACCAAAGATGATATGGTCGATGAACGAAATAACCCAACCCGACTCAATCATGGTGATGGAGTGAAGGTGTCATGTTCAAGAGTGACCTGCTACCAATAAAATTATTTAAGTTTTCTTCCCTTTTTCCCCAGTCATTGTTGACCAGTACCTCTTTATTTTTGTCAAGCTTGAGGAGGATAACATATGCTTGTTCTATAATTTTCCCTTCAGGCAAACCTGTCGCTATGTTTTAGCGAGCCTAGCGACAGTGAAACTCATTCTTGTATGGGCGGACAAGTTTGTCGCTATTGTTTTAATGAGTTTAATGACAAGGATAACTCGGTCCTTTTCATGTTTAGAGAGTTTGAAAAGGGACGAAAATGAAACTCCAACAGTCCTTTTTCATAGCACCTTAAGTCCGAAAAAGTATAAAATAATACATAAGGGATGATTTTTTGATCACTTTAGTGAGCCGAAAAAACGAGCGCTCAATATTTTTGTGGGATAATCCCTTAGATCCAAAAAGATTAAAATATGCAGGAGGGATGGCACTTCCAATCACTTTAGCGAGATGGAGAGGCCAATTGCTCGACAATCTTTTCATATTTAACGAGGCTGAAAAAAGTTTAAAGTCGACTCATTTTTTGAGGAACAAGTGGTGTTTAGGGTAGCAACTGGTTCTGGGTAGGCTTGGAACTTCTCAAAACATGGTGATGTGAAGAGGGTGGCTGACAAGACCACTCATCGCAGTTGTTCCTCAAAAGGGTAAACAATCAAGTGGAAGTGTATAATCGGCCAAAAGAATGGAAGTGATGGCAAGAACACAACCAAGGCTCAAAAGGCTGACATTATGGCGATCATAAAGGTTATTTACCAAAGGTGGGTTTTTTAACGAGCTTGAACTTTGGGGGAACATATGCTCAGTGGTAGGTTTATTTTCTAACGATCTTGAACCATCCGATAACATTTCTCATTTGGCAGGGTTATTTTTTAACGAGCTTGAACCTTGCGAAAACATTGCTCATTTTCCTTTTTATGTAAGCTAGGAACAACCAAACTCAAAAGCTAGAAAAAATATAAAGCTAAGGAACTACTAAGGTTAGGTAGGATGGTTTTGTCCACATAATAGTTCAAACACTTCCTTTGCTTTGTTTGCGCACTGTAGACAAAGGTGACTGGTGGATCAGACCAATCACCTAACCTAAGAAGTTGAAAACCAAAAAGCTAAAAAATGAAATTGGTTGTTTTTCGTTTGCATAAAAAGGTTTGCATGCCCCCAGGCATCAAGAAAAGCAGAGTCTCTAGTAGCCATATGGGAATCACTGTGCTTAAGTAGGATTGGTTTTGTCAACAGTTAGACAAAAACACTGCCTTGGCTTTGTCCACCAATTAAACAAAGGTGAGTGGTGTGTCAGACCAATCACTTAACTCACAGGGAAATTCATACGGTAGGATCCTTTTGTCAGCAGTTAGACAAAACACTTCCTTGGCTTCGTCCACAGAGTGGACAAAAGTGAATGGTGTGGGATGGCACTTTCAATCACATAACCTACAAGGAAACCTATCTTTTCAGCTGGGTTCCTCTGCCTCAGCAGACCAGGGTGCATGCCCCCTAATCTTCGTTACATTCACCAGACTATTCACGGTAGCTAGGTGGATGGAATGAAGGTTGAATAGGCATTCTCAATGCAAAAGGACCATTTAGGGATGATGTTTGTCTCGTAGCTGTGCTCGAACCGGGAAATGAAAGCTGGTCAACAGTGACAATTTTTCCTTCATGCGGGAAACACATTACTCGAAAGAGTGTTGAGACAATAGCTTCCATGTTGTAAACATAGTCACGCCCAAGGAGTAGATTTTAATCTAACAGTCCTTGGACTACCATCACGTTCAAGTGAACGGTTTTCCTTCTCAAAGTTATCAGTAACTTAGGAAGGATCCCTAACGATCGACTGGTTCCTTTGTTAAAGCCTGAAAAATTCTGAGTAACAGGCATAAGCGATGGCAAACCAAGCACTTTCCAAGCAGTTGAGGAAAGGATACTCACTGAATCCCCTTCATCTATGATAGTGCCAGACACGATCATTTTGTGAACTTGTACTATGATTCGGAATGGTACATTAGAAGGAAGGCAGGATCTTGCTAATCGATTCCAATCGAAGGAAGTGACCAGACTGATTGGGGGGGTACTGAATAAATGGTTGAACTAACTCCTTGAGTAGTGGGAACTAGGGGATTCCCTTCCTATTGTGAAGGAACGGGCATATTGCCCCCGAGTTTATTGGACTCTGAAGTAATCAAAAGAATTTGAACGGTATCGTTCTCATTCTCTTTGGGAATGGTATCCTCTGAAGGTGGACCTTCTGAAGGTAAAACTGGATCGATTGCTATCTCTACTCGTTGACTTTGGTCCAGTGTGGACTCAAAATATTCACCCTCAACGATAGGTGTTTCGGCCGACAATTGAGTCATGTCAGTCGGATTTTCAACTAGTAAAGGACTTGGTGAGAGTTTCTTGTATCCAGATGGAAGTCGCTACGGTGAAGCAGGATGGTTACGCAAGACTCTTTTGGCCTCATCCAAAAAAGGAAAATGAGCAAGGTGGTAGTCCCCTTCACATAATCCATATGGAATTTTGACCTTTCCTTTCTGTCCAGGAACTTCATTTTTACTAGTTGATGGTGTGTTGTCAACATGATCGCCAGAGGTTGATGACACCGGATGGTGCGAATGGAGAGACCATTCTCTCAAGATCTGCGGAAGGCAAGGAAAATCTCGATGAAAATGGTTTCCTCTACAAATTACACAAGGATATTTGGGAGATTTAGTATGCGTATTTTCACCAGATGATTCATGGTTTCCCCCTTATTTAACTAACTTCTTCTTCTTCTTCTCTTTCCCTTTCTTCTTCTTCTCAGCTACTTGGTTGCTAGTGTCACTATTTTCACCAAGCAAAGAGGAAGAAGGGGAAGAAGAAACAAACGAAGTAGAAGGTGAAGGGTCAACTTCAGTATCAAATGATTGTTGATTCAATTGCTGAGGAATTACAGTATTTTGAATGACAGAGGTTGAGAATAGCCATACCGGCAGACCAATTGTGATTCCTGGAAGGGACAATGTGGCCATATACGAAGCACCAATATTTCCCCAAGAAGAAAATGGACTAGGATTCCCCTCGAGAGGGATTCCATGATTGGTGGACTCCATTATCTCAACCTAAGATCAATGAAGGAACAAGGATGTTATTCCAAATTTAATAAATTTTAATGACGCTTTGACACAATTTTGATTTTTCAATTTTTAAGAGTCGAGAAAAAGCTAAATATGACTCTAGTCCCCTTCGATTTTTAATGAGCCTGAAGTGACAAGTGCTCAGATGGACCTTTTCTTTTAAGGAGTCGAAAAGGAATGAAAGTGACTACTCTGGAGATCTAGATAGAGGGATTACCAAACCAACTGCAAAACTGCAATAGACACCTTGGTGGTAAATTAAAGAGAAATTACCAAGGACTTATGTATGGCAATCAATCTTCCCGAATGTTGTGTTCAGTGCATTGCGATCGAAAGGGCGGCAGACACGAGTTCCTATGGATAAAGGATATAAGCCTATTGTGGTCTCCCAATATATACTCAATGGTACGGGGAGCACAAGTCTGTGATAGCACTTGTTGTATCAAAGAGGAGGAATCACCCAACCTTCAATCAAAATGATAGTTACTAGATTTTACAACGTCGGAACACGTCTCTAGCCTAGACCTCTAGATGTGTTGCATTAGATTCAAAAGCATTGTTAAGTTCATTGAGATTTATTTTAGAGTTGATCTTCTTTAGAAGTTTGTATTTCAAGGTTCACCGTGTGATGTAGATGTAAATTCCTAAATATGCAATCTAAAATGATAAACAATCATTGTTTATTTTTAGCGATGGGCCAGGGAGCGCAATTGCGATGGGTTTTGGCTCAAATTTATAGCTAGTTTCAGTGGATTAAGCTGAGCTATTATGGACAGTAAAGAGAAAAGTACAAGGGTATGATCTTGGGAGGTTAATGAGCTACCACAAGGGCATCTAAGATGCTTGTAAGTTGAATGTTGAGTTCAAAAACTAAACCGGAGATTGACTGAAGCAAAATTCATCTACTTTGTGATTGCATAGCAAAAGCAGTTCGAAGGCTATCTGGCTAACTTCAGGCTTCATCTATAGTTTATAAAGCAAACAACAACAACAAACAAACAAACTATTCAGTCCCCAGCGGAGTCACCATTTTGTTTCCAAGAAAACTAGTGTCTTTTCGATCTGCTAGTCCCACTAGGATTCGCAGCTATCCTAGAAACAAACAATCAAAGAAATTTGTGATTTCCTCTATGTATGATAGATAAGAGAGAAGAAAAGGGACCAACCCAGATCTTCTGCTTGACTCCTTGCTTGATTTCTCTCCTCCTTGACAGAGCTTGCAACTCTTCTCCTACTTGTCCCGTTTAGAGAATACCTATAGAAACGAAGTAACACAACACCATCAAAGCATCTCGATCTATGATATCATAAGCATTGCAGAATTAGAAATACAATGAGCATACAATGGCATTTAGAAATAACAACATTCAAATACATGATTGTATGGAGGAAAACTCAAAGAACTTTATTAATAATAGAAGAGAGGATTACAACCCAGCTGTCTGATCTAACATCATCCTCCCAGCATCAAAGCCCTCTTCACCTCATGAAAAGCAAGATCACCCAAAAATACAATGTTCCCTCTCAAAGAAAAACTATCAGCACTTCCTTACAAATTACAAAATTCCAGCCTCTAGATCTCTCCGATGAGGGATCCATTTATAGATGTCTGCAAGGGTGTGAGTCATCTCTGGGTTTTTTATTAGTGTCATTCCACTTGTTGATCTTGATTCCACTTGGAGATTTCTTGGATCTCTTACTCATCCCTAGACGAATTCAAAGAGGCAAGTGTCATAGGAGAAGTTTCTAGAAGATTCCATGAGCATCCACTTAGCAAACTGTCTTAGACATTTGTCCATTATCGCTCATTCCATAAGGCCACTTCAGTATGCATTGCACCTGGCTAGTGTAGGAGTCAGTGTGCATCACATGACACCCTAACAATGGAGCAGTCAGTTTGGTCCAGTTTTGGCCAGTTCTGAGTGGTTTTTCAGGTGGAACTTCTGGGGAATGATGTAATCAGTTGACCATGATCCTTTAGGGTATGAAACAACACTTTTAGGGGTTAAAGAGCCCTTGGTTTATTGACATATAAAGTTGGGGTTGCAGTGCCCAAATATGTCTATAACAGAAAGGTGCCCCCAAACTGCAGAACAAAGGACAAAGCCAAGGTGGAGCGGCCCAAGACAATTTGCCAAAGCTGCAAGCAAAGAATAGCATCGCGAAGCCGAAAAGGGACACGGGAAAGTGGTGCGAGTTCCATAAGAGCTCCACTCACAATACAAGTGAGTGTCAGCCAAGCAGTCACTGGTGGTCGAGCTAAAGGTTTCAGAATCAGATGCATGTTCCAACTCTGAGTCAGAACCCAACAATGGGAGTGACAAAGGGAAGCAGATTATTTATACAGAGCCTAACGCCACCATTTCCACCACGAAGATCTAGAATGAGGAACCCAAAGATCCATAGGAGGAGGAGAACCTCTTCCACTCCCAGATGTGGGTAAAGGGCTCCCTATTACAGTTCATTATCGATAGCAGGAGCCAAAAGAACCTCATTTCAGTAGAGGTTGTGAAGCGGATGGGCTTACCAACCACAGCACATCCACAACCGTACACCATTGGGTGGCTTCACCAAGGAAGGGATCTTCGCGTGAGCCAGCAGTATCGCCTTCCATACAACATCAAGCCCTTCACGGATGAGGTATTGTGTGACATTGCTCCCCTTTACATTTGTGATGTATTATTAGGCCAACCATACTTGTGGAAGCGACATGTTGTGTATGAATCAAGGCCTCGTGTTGTTATTGTTACTTTGAAAAATAAGTTGTACGGGATACCGGAGGTAACACCACCTACTGCCATCTCTTTGGTTACTGCAAAACAATTCCGTAAGGTCATTTCCAAAACCTTGAAAATTGTTTTCCTAATGATACACCTTCAAGGAAAGAAGAAGATGGTGGCCACGACCTCTAGACAGGGCCCCTCCTCACAAAAACTACAGATGGACAAGGTCCTGGAGGAGTACGAGGACATCTTCACCTCCCCTACAGGGGTTCCTCTACACTGTCAAGTAAAGCACTCCATCAATCTAACCCCAGGTGCATCGCTGCCCAATGAACCAATCTATCGGCGCTCCATTCTAGAGAATGATGAAATCAAGAGGCAAATTCAGGAACTGTTGCAGACAGGACACATCCATCCAAGTTCATCACCCTGTGGGAGCCCGATCGTGTTGGTACAAAAGACGGATGGGAATTGGAGACTCTGTGTTGACTATCGGGCACTGAACAAGATCATTTTTTTAATAGGTACCTGATCCCACGAATTGATGACCTCCTAGACCAACTAAAGGGGGAAAAATATTTCAGCAAGATTGATTTAGTGTCAAGATATCACCAGGTACCAATCGAACCCTTCGATGTATGGAAGGTTGCCTTCAAAGCCAAGGAGGGCCTTTTCGAATGGTTGTTTATGCCTTTCAGGTTGATGAATGCTCCTGCAACCTTCATGAGGCTAATGGATGACATCTTGGGACCATTCACCAACTCATTTTTAGTGGTATACTTAGATCACATCCTGAGCTTCAACCAGAGTTGGGAAGAGCACCTCCACCACATCCGACAGGTTCTCCAAAGACTGTGGCAACACAAGTTATGTGCCAATTTGGAGAAATGCACTTTTGGCATGACCCAGGTTCAGTACCTGGGATACATTATTTATGAATGGGGGGTGCATGTGGATCTAGCCAAGATCCAAGTCATTCAGGATTGGCCATCTCTAACCACTCTGAAAAGCTCCGCAGCTTTCTAGGTCTTGCCAACTTCTATGGTAGGTTCATGTTGGGATTTTCTCATATCACTTGGCCCTTGACTCAAGTCACCAAGGGAGGAGCGAAAGCAAAATTCTTTTGGCCTGAATCTCAATAGAAGGCATTCACAGAGTTGAAACATCACCTCTGCTTGGCACCAGTGCTCGCATTACCAAAATTGCAACAACCATTTGAGGTCGAGACAGATACCTCTGACTATGCTATTGGGGCAATCCTTACTCAACAGGGGCATCTAGTGGAATATCACAGTGAGACACTTTCAGACACAGTCCGGAAGTATCCCACTTATGACAAAGAGATGTATTCCATTGTCCAGGCCTACCGACAATGGAAGCATTACATTTTGGGGAAGGAAATGGTCATCCACACTGACCACCAGCCCCTGCAGTTCATATAGACCCAAGGGAAATTGCAGAATGATCGCCATCAGAAGTGGTCCACATACCTGCAACAGTTCCATTTGAATATCAAGTATAAGAAGAGCAACACCAATAATGTTTTAGATTGCCTCAGTCGACCACCGATCATGGTGTTAACCACCGTGATCAAATCTTGTGGGCATGAGACTTCTGATTGGCCACTTCTCTACAAAAGTGACCCAGAATTTGGCCACACATACCAGACACTCTTGGAGGGTCAACATGTTCCAAATTTTCACCTCCAGGATGCCTTGTTATGCCACCTGGGTCACCTTTGTGTTCCTTCAAGCGAGCGTGCCAAGATGATTTGGGAAAAACACTATAGTCGGGCTGCTGGTCATTTCAGGGTCGAGAAAATAGTGGTAGTACTACAGAATTATTTCTATTGTCCGAATCTTTGATAGGATGTCGGGAAGTACATCAGATCATGCATTGCCTACGCCATTGCCAAACCAACCATCACGAAGCAACACCTCTATACCTCGCTGCCTACCCCTAGTTGATATTGGGAATCCATCTCCATGGATTACATGTTGAGCCTTCCTTCTACTAAGCATGGAAATGACTTTGTTTTTTTGGTCGTCAACAGGTTCTCAAAGATGGCCATAATGGTGACCTGCAAGAAGAGTATCACAGCAGAAGCCACTGCTAAACTCTTCTTTGAATGAGTGCGGGTACACTTTGGGATCCCCCAGTCTATCATCTCAGATCAGGACAACAATTTCCTCAGTACATTTTGGTCCAGTCTCTAGTCGATGCTGGACACCACACTCACTAACTCCACAGCCTTCCATCCCCAACCTGATGGCCTGACAGAGGTTGTCAACAGGATGATCATACACGTTTTGTGCATGTACAACTCAAAACATCCCTGCACATGGGATGAGAGCCTCGCCTATGTTCAACACAGCTATAACCGGGCTCTCCACAGCTTGACTAACCACATCCCATTTTAGGTGGGATTGGGATTCCAGCCACTATGTCCCATTGATGTGGCCATGTCATTTGTAGCTACTCAGGCAGATTTGGCTCATGTCCAATCCGAAACAGATAAGGAAAATAGATTCATTGAGCACATCCAACATATTTTCCAGCAGGTCCATGACATTCTGGAGAAATCAAATGCCAAGTACAAGCATCGACATGATCAACATCGGGTGCCACACAATTTTCAAGTGGGCATCAAAGTCTAGTTGCTTTTGCAGAAGGAATGCCTTATCGGAGCCTACCTGAAACTCAGACCACTCTGATATGGTCCTTACACCATTACGAAGGTTGTGGGAGACAATGCCTTTGAGCTCATAATTCCCCCATTCCTTGGCATGCACCCAGTGTTCAATGTGGACCACCTTCAGCCATACTTTCCACCATTACTAGACAAATCTGACATTGCAGAACAGCTCACACCCACAGAGTTATATCCATATTGCATGGAACAAGCTGCAAATGATCGGATCATGGACACATAGATCAAGAACATGTGCCAGCAGAAGGTCCAACTGTATTGAGTTTTCAAAGCAAGCCAACTCCTTCACGAGGGCAAGTGGCTCAGCAGGGACCAAGTTTAGCAGAAGTTTCCTCATCTCATGGAGGAACTCAATGCAATGGGGACCATTGCTTCCTAAGGGGGGAGGAATGATCTAGGTTATATTGGTGGCCACCCGCCAATTCCACTTGGACCCCCACCATTATTTCTTTCATTTTTTCAGTTTCCTTAATTGTAGCACAGTTTACTATTTTTAGCAGTTTTTCGGGTCCTAAACTTTCGGAGCCGTTTGAGGCCCTAAACGATGTGTTTTGGGAAATCTGGGAGTAACATGGGTCCATGGACCCATGTTTCTCTTCCCAAAGTTGTAGTCCTCGAATAGATCTTTCTAACAAGGTATTGTGCGCGTCAAACGGAGATCATATGCCAAATTTACAACCTTGGGAAGTTGATGTACCAATTTACCCAAAACGGGGCCCATTGTTGGCTCTTTGTCTCCTAGGGTTAGGTTTTTGGATGCTTAGGGTTTTCCATTGTTTCTCAACAATAAATAGGTCTTCAAGCCTCATTGTAATACAGTTTAGAGGCATGTAGCCACCACATCTCTTCTCAGAGATAAGCTACCATCGCCCTAACTAGTTTATTTCCATTTCTGTTTGTAAGCATATTTCAGTATTTTACAATAATGAAATGAAGTATTATTTCTACTGCATCTCTGTATGTATAGTTATATCTATAATTTTTTGTGTTCTTGTTTAAATCCGAATCAGTTTATGTAGAAGGCTTGGCCCCTTACTCACCATGAGAAGAAAACACAAGCCTTTGTCCTCTCTTGTACATCCTGGTCACCTCGGGCTTAGGTGCTCGACGTTTCTCAACTAATTTGCTAGAGGGCCTCATGCCATTTCAGGGTTGTTTCCAAAAAGGCTTCCCAAGTCATACCTTTCTCTGCAAGCTGGTGAAGGACTATAGTCTTGATCAGACTATGATGAAACAAGCTTGGGTAGTGCTCCTTGTTCTTCATTTTCATCTTCTTTGACATTTTGGAAATGATCCTGAATGGGAAGTTACACAAGTTGAGTGGCTTCTAAGAGGTGAAGTGCATTAGGAGGTGAAAATGATAAGCATACATCCTAGAGAATATTCCTTCACATGTAAAAAACTTCATGATAATCTTCATCAAAGGGGCATATTTCTCCAATAAGTACCTGAAAGGCATAGTGTGAGCATTTTTTTCCCTGTATGGTGTTTCTAAGAAAGGTTTATAATATTCAAGATCTAGGTTCATTCCCTTGAACCAATATTCACCATTGTTTGGTAGCCCTGTAGCAAGTGAAATGGAGGCCACTGAAAAAAATGAATTCAAAACCAGCAATAACAACACTTTCACTCTTCAACTAAGTTGCCACCCAATCTGTCATTTGCTCATGAAAACCCACCTCACTAGCCCTAATACACAAATCCAAGCAATTTGCATCTTCAAAGCACTATTTGATAAAGGGAAATGTGTTGATTTCGTTGCAATTTGATGGCTAATATCTGAGAATTTTCCCTCCCTTGTGATGTCTCTTCCACTCTAATGAATATTCTACCAATATTATGATAAAAACCCTAGCAGCAGGAAAATGAGAATAATTGTGAGGTATGAATGGAAAATGAAGTGATGTGAAGGTGGACTTTGACAAAATGGTAAAGGAGGTTTGAAAGAGGTGAAAATGGACTATGGAGAGCTAATGAAAATGAGTGGAAAATCAATGGAGTAATGATCTGCTTATGAGAAGGAAAAACAGAGTTTGTTGTGAAAGTGCCCAAAAACCCCTAGGAATGAACTAGGAACCCCTAGGAAATTATGTAAGTCGTTAACAAACGTGAAAGAAATCACCGATAGTGATAATGATCCTCAAGGTACTGTCGTACATTCTACATGGTGTGAATGGATGATTTGATGTCGAACACCATACAAAGTCTTTCGATCGAAGGCCATTGATTTCAACCTGTCACCGAAAGTGAGAAACTTTCCATTGATGTATGCAAGCCTCAAGGTACTAGAAGGGTGTTTCTAAGTCAACTTCTTGGATAATGAGTTGATGTCAACAAGAAGTGACTTGACACAGGATGGCCTTGATGTATCCTGCATCAATGACACGAAACGAGTGTAATGATTTTGGAGATAGAATTTGACTGACGACACAATGTTCAGGAATGGCAGTCATGAAAATGAAGGTTTATGGTATTGCAAAGGATGAATTTTAACTAAATGACTTCTCTTGAACATGTCGGTATTGGTAGCATTGACCCAAAATAAAGTGATGGATGATATGATAAACCAATGGTGTGATAACCATCAAGCTGATAATCCAACCTAAATAGTCACAGCGATGAAGTGAAAGTGTCATGTTCAAGAGAAACCTGCTACCGAAAGTGGTTTACCCCTTTTTCCATTTTCCCCAATCATTTTTTACCAATACCTCTTTATTTTTTATCAAGCTTGAGGAGGATAACATATGCATGTTGTATAATTCGACCCTTTGGGTGAATCCATCGCTATGTGATGTTTTAACGAGTCTAGCGAAGGTGAAACTAGGTCTTGTCATGATCGACAAGTTTATCGCTATTTGATGTTTTAACGAGTTTAACGACAAAGATAATTCGGTCCTTTTCATGTTTAGAGAGTTTGAAAAGGGGCGAAAAGGAAACTCCACAAGTTCGTTTTCGTAGATTTGTCTCTTCAGCCCGAAAAAACATAAAACAATACGAGAGAGAACCTATTGACCATGTTCAGTCAACGTATTCCTTTTTCGTAAATAATCCATCTCAGCCCGAAAAAGGGTTAAACTTATACTGAGTAAATTTAATTTCCAACCTGTTAATGAGCTGAAAAGAACAAGCACTCAGCAATCTTTTCATATTTAGAGATTCTGAAAATAGATTAAAGAGGACTCCAAGGGGGTTCCTTTTTCAATGTTTAATAGAGCTTGAAAAAGAGATAAAAGTATGCTCTGTGGTCAAAGATGCAATTGACAATCATGCACGTCAAATTCTATAAGTCAACTGTAAAACCTGTTCAAAACACCACCAAATGGATTAAACATACCTGTTTCATGAGTAAAAATATGTTAATACTAAAGTTTATTCGATTAATCAACATGAAATAAACATAAAACAAGTTTTTACCATTCGATATTTACCATTTAGTTTTGTGCTCTAGGCTAGATTTTTACCTTGAACTTCAGCAGCTGATTGCGAGATATTCTGTGGATGATTTCTCGTGTCATCTGGACCACGTAGGAGATCTATCCCTCTTCTTTCTTTTTATGTCATTCTTTTACTATTTCATGCAAGTTTTAGGGTATTTTGGGGCCTCAGGGGTTAGATTTTTTCGCCCTGGGATAAGCGTGGGATTGCATGTCGAAAACTGCCCTGAAGAGCACCCAGATAGTAGGTTTCCTACCCTGTAGTGCACTATCTCCTTGCCTAGGTTGTGCTGGGTGAGTTTCCCAAACTCGTTTCACCTGTTTGCTCCAAAATTTGTCCGGTTTTTTGCATGGAAAGGATCCTAATTAAGCTTATGGTTTGATTGTAGGCTTTCATCAGATCAAAATGACTATTGCTTGGTGAGAAAGAGAGCATGAAGAACAAGACATGATTTCCCTAAATAATCTGGGTATAGTTGAGGCCCTCAAAAACTATGGGTTGCTCAAATACTTCAGGTTGTCTGGAATGAGGCAACAAAATAAAAATATTGTAGTTCCTTGTTCATGCATGGGATCCGACAGAATAGTCTTTTCACATAGGGGACAAATTGGTCCCTATTGTGATTGATGATGTTTACTTTCTTACTAGACTGTCGAGGTGAGGTGCCCCCATCTCACTTTCAGGATTTGCCCGTGGAGGTGAATCGGTGAGAGATTATATTCAACAGTTTTTTTGGCCAGGTACAAAACCTAGCAAGGATGGGAAAATAAACATCAGGGATGTAAGAAATTTGCCTTTGAGAACTATCCTTTTAACTATCGTAAAGTTGGTTGGCAGTGTGACACTTCATCTGGCGAACAGATCATATATGCAATATGCACTAGAGTGTCTTGAGCCAAAATTATGCAACTGGTGTGAGGTCGTGCTTTCTTCACTGAAAGAACAACTGACAAAGGTAAAAAGTGGTAAGACGAAGAATTTTATGGTTTGATCTTAATCACTTTTGCCTTAGAAAGAATTCCATTGATGCAATAACAACATGTAACACTGGGTGTAGCTGGTCCTAGAGATCCACGAATCCGGAGGTGGGTCGAATTGATGGTTAGACATGTGGGTCAGTCAACAATCATTTTTTCCACTGCATTCTTCAGTTGGCTCGATCAACAGCACATTTCCATTGAGGAGCATCCATACTCAGTGATGGATTTTCGTGGAGATCTAGATTTGATTTTACCAGTGGGTGTTCAATGGGGTGCTATAGGTAAATTAATTTTTTTATTTTTTTTTATGTTCCAATACTAAACTAAAATTGTTCTCATGCATGCATATGTGGGTATTGTTCGACCTATGAGGCACCAACAAGAGGAAGGTGGTCCAGCGAGGAGAAAAATTAGGAGGGCGGTTCTCCAAGATTTGGATTTGGCCAAGACCTTAGCAGAGTTGCAGGATCATGTGGAGGGATTAACCCTTGGTATTCCAAATGTGCAGATCGAGGAGTTGCCTATGAGGCTACAACGCCATACCATTGGAGTTCCAGGCCATTGGATGTGGCTCTTGCGCATGATAGCTCAAGTTGTGACCTGTTATCATCAGCACCACTAGGTCTACTTAGCATGTTTTTACATGCATTTTTGAGTTTTTAGGTCAGATGACCAAATGTGTCTTAGACACAAATTTTGTAAAAAAATTTAAAACATCTATCTATTTTACTTTCAGAGTTTTTATATGTATGGCTATATGCAATCCTATTCAACTAATGATGTGAATTGAAATTTTTACTTTTACATGTGTCGCAAATGTCAATCTAACACATAGTTTGCTAATGAGTCGGTTAATGTGTTAAACCTTCTGGAAATATGTTGATATTGAATATACTCAAAATTTCTTTCCAAAAGACAAACTCTAAGGAACATATGAAGAATTGTTGGGTTTCGGACAATATAAATGTTTTTTAGTTTTAGTACAATGAGTTGTGAATCTAGCCTAATGATGATTCAGTGGATGCCAAGTGAAATGGCATCAGAGAGAAGTTCGATCAACACGCTATAATCAGCGATATTGTTCGTCAATCGAACGATACAAATCCCTTGAAAACTCACTAACTTGCCACTTGGAGTGAAAATGGCCCATGCTACAGAAGATAGGTTCTGCGTACTACAACTAACACCATCGGTGTAACCAACAAATGGTTCCAAAGGTTCCGACATCTGCAACGAATGCAAAGCAGATTATTTAACCACATAAAAACTATAAAAGACACACTGACACACACACATGCAATTAAAGTGTATATACAATGATTTTTACTACACTCAATTAAGCATAGTAACGTTTGAGATACAGCCCATTTTGACGCTGTGACAATGGAATTCCATCATAGTCCACCAACTCGTAGGTTCTATTTTCCAAAACACACTTGAAAATATAAGGACCCATCCAAAGTTGTTCAAATTTTCTTGCTCCAATTTTATCAAGTTCCTGATCGTAAAGCATGACCAGGTCTCCTTCTGAGAAAATGTGAGGCTTGAGATTTCTATCATATTGTGCCTTGATTCATTTCTTGTGTGCTTCGTTAGCCAATGCGGCTTCACGACGAGTTTCATCCAGATGGATAAGTTCCAAGAAACACGCTTATTCTTTATAAGTGTTGATTAATAGGTCAATCGTGAGTTTGAGAGATGAAATTTCACATTGTATCGGCAAGATTGCCTCCATACCATACACCAATTGAAAGGGTGTGAATCCAGTTGCATTTCTCACTGAGTTCGATATGCCCACAAGGCAGAGTACAGGATTAAATGCCAGTTTCATTTATGAACCCCTATCATTCTTTGAAGCATTCTCTTCAGGACTTTGTTGATGGCCTTAACTTGTCCATTCGCTTGCGGCTAATATGGAGTAGAACTATCATGTGAAAGTCCTAACTTGGCAGTTAACTCATTCATCATGTGATTGCGAAAATGCAACCCATGATCTGTAACTATAGCCTACGGTACACTGAACCGAGCAACCACGTGGTTGTAAAATAAAAGAGCAGTCATTTCGCCACTGTTGTTTAATGTTTGCATTGCCTTGGCCCATTTGGTAAAATATTCAAAATCGACTATAATGTAATCATGTCCCCCAGTGGAGGTGGGGTTACATGTCATGAAGTCAATGCCCCATTTGGTGAATGGTCCAACAGCGATGACAGGATTCAATGGTGCGGGTGGTAATCTAGCTTTACGGTCATAGATCTAGCATGCGTGACAGCTTCTGACGGTAATTATGGAATCTTTGAATAGACTTGGCCGGAAGTATCCAGCACGGACAATTCTTTGCACGGTCGCATAACTAGATAAGTGTCCACCACAAGCACCTGAATGGCAATCATTCAAAACTTTCTATACTTCCTCATGAGTGAGGCACATTCATAAAATTGTATCAATACCATGACGGTAAATAGTGTCACCAACGATCAGATAATCTTTGGCTTGGTATCAGATATGTCGTTGTTGCGAGTGAGAGGTATCTGGCCAAAAATTTTGGGTCTGGAGATAAATCGATATATGTCCATACCACGCGTTAGATGACGAAATCAGGAACAGAGACTCATCTAGAATTGATGATTCTGATGTTGAATCAATAGAATTCGAGGGAAGGTCGCAAAGTAGCTCAACAAAAACTAGAGATTTCTTTGATTTGGACTTGATGAATTCCATATCAAACTCCTCCAAAATGACGATCCAATTTGAGTATTTCCCCCCAGCAATTGACGTGACAAAATATATGTCATAATGTTGCAATCCGAAATGACAGTGGTCTTCCGGAGTAGGATATAGTGCCGAAATCTCTGTACGGATTGAACAGCTGCTAAAGCTAGTTTCTCGACATAAGAGTACTTACTTTTTGTATCATTGAGATTGCAACTCAAATAATATATCAGATGTTCAATCCCATCTTCCTCTTGGACTAAAACCATGCCAATGGTTGTATCTATAGCAGAGAGATACAGGAATTAGTCGTTTTAATAGTTAGAGGAATATATTAATGAGGCTCTAATCAAGGTGTCTTTAAGAGCATCAAAGGAAGCTTGGGCAACCTAATCCCAATGGAAGGGTATCCCCTTTTCAATAAATAAGTAAATCCTTTAGCCAATTCATCATAATTGGGAATGAACCTCCTCAGAAAGTTAGCCTTCCCTTGGAGTCTCTGTAACTGAAGTAGATTTGAAGGTGGAGGCAAATCAAGGATTGCCTAAACCTTAAGTGGATCGAGTTGAATTCCCTCCTTAGACACTATGAAACCAAGCAAACGACCAGAACCAACACAAAACACACATTTGTGTGCATTGAGTCGTATTTTGTAGTGTCAGCATCGTAAAAATATAGCTATAGCTCTCAAATGTTGCGGGTGATCAGTCCGCTTTCGTGAATGAGCAGGTAAATCGTCAAGGTAAGGTTGAACAACATGTTTGATGTCATGGAAGGCATAATTCATTGCCCTCTGAAATGTTGCCCCTCTGTTCTTCAAACCAAATGGGAGTTTTCAATAGGCGAATGTGCCCCACAGACAAACAAAAGCAGTTTTAGATTGGTCCTCTACGCAGATATTGATTTGATTGTAGCCGAAAAATCCATCCATAAATGAAAATATTTTGCATCCAGCACATTCATCAATAATTTGGTCGATAAAGGGAGTGGGATAATTGTCTTTTGGACAAACATGATCCCTATAATCGACGCACACCCGTATTGTCCCTTGTTTCTTCATGACAGGAACAATATTGGAAACCCAATCAGTAAGAGGAACAGGGTAAATGAAACCAGCATGCAAAAGTTTTTCAACTTTCGCCTTAATGGCAATAGCCTTCTTTGGATGAACAAGTCGGAGGCGTTTTTGTATTGGTTTGACATCAGGATACATTTTGATTTCATGTTCAACTATACTAGAGTCAATTCATGGCATCTCCTCGTATGCCCATGCAAATATATCTTGAAATTCACAAAGGAGAGCATGGTAAATCACAAGTTCTAATAGAGAACAAGATTTTCCAACATGAATGTTTTCTACAACATTAGGTTTGGTCAAAATATTGATAGAAATTGTCTCTTCAATATTTGACAGGTTTTGCTCAGAATCTACTGTATCTACGAAAACTAAATTCGAAAGGAAATCGACAAGTGAAGGGTGATTAAGTTCATGTGAATAATCTTCGATGTGATCTGGAAGACTAGAACGATGATGATAATCCTCCCATGGTTCTCCTTCCATCATCATTGATTGGATGATTCCTTCATCAGTAGAAAATATACGTGAAAAAGGATCATAAGAAGTACCAAATTCTAATGAACGATCTACCCATACAATTGACGAAAATGGATTTGGGTTTGTCGTGCAAGCCAAAAAGATTGATTGCTATGCTAGTTCAATAGGGCTTAGCGGCATGATTTCAAAATTACTATCAACTTCAAAACTATTGGTAATCTTCCTTAATTCAGATGAAGTGGAAGATATCATGTTGCAAGTCTCCACTTTTGCCACTTTCACCAAATTTGATGGTGGTGGTAGTGAAAAAGTACCCATTAGGGAAGAGTCTTTAAAGAGACCTACACCAATGTTTTGGAGAGATAGCGGGGGTCCGTGTACCAACAAAATGGTTCCCGTAACCTGTGAACTAGAGGTGAAGAAGGTGAGTTGGTCGATAACTGTGATTCCACCTTTATGAGGAAATGAAATCATGCAAAAGTATGTTGAAACCACATTAGCCATGAAATACCCCAAGGTCTTCCTAGCAAAATGTTGTGGTCAAGGGGTCCGTAAACTACCTCAACTTCAATAGTTACCATTTTACCCCCTAGTTCAATTTGAAGATTACTCAATATTTCACAAGGCGTATATGTGTGACCATCAAACGCTTTTAATGTTGTTGGTGAACGTGACAAAGGCGGTGAACCAAGTGTTTTCCAGCAACTCATAGACATTATACAAGTAGATTCCCCCTCGTCAATAATAGTTCGATGAACAAGTTTATTGAGAACGTTTACCTGAATCAGAAATGCTAATTGTGCTGGTAACTGTGGCGTATAACCTGCATGGTTGAAAACCACAAGATTGGAATTAGTGGGATCGATTCCACCAATTGCTGACAACAAAGCCTGCTTTTGGGAGGGACAGTTCTAAAGTACCTCAAGCGTAGACATAGCTGAAGGTGACTGAGCCAAATATTCTACTATATTATAATTATGTGCAGCTCAAGCTCGAGGGTTAAATGTCGATTTATATATAACTCCCTTTGGCAGTTTTATTGTTAACTCTGGTGCAATAGGTGGTGGAATAGGATCATTCGAAGTGGTAGTTGAAGGGTTACGTCAATCAGCCTGGTTATTCGACGAAGATGGTTGATTTCCATAACCTTTACTTCGTGTTGACACCAAAACATCATCTTTTTTCTTAGAGGAAGATAGTATAAGCACCTGGGAAGTGGAATCTTGGTCTGTAGCAACCATATTTGTCTCTGGTTTTGGAAAAGGATCATTCAATACCGCAAACGTATTAGAAGTCTTCAAAAGCTTTGAGACTTTGGAGTGGTGTGGACAATCTCACGTGAATTTATCATCATTACAGATCAAACACGGGTAACAAGGTTTCCTAGCTGAATAAGAGGAATCAGATGATTTCTCTTGCAGGGAGTTATTTTGTTTCTTCTTGTTTTCCCCTTTTGCTTACCTCCTGGTGGTTTTTCATTCTTGCCTTTGTCAAATGACACGACATCTATTTTAGAAGTAAGAGTTTTATCAGGTGAATTTGTAGTTTGATTGGTAATGGCAAGTGTTTGACCAAATGGTCTACCTGCCATTTGTGTGCTTGAAGAACCAATCACACTGTCACTAGCATGAGAGTCCTTACTCAATGGTGGAGGAGTAACAGTGAAAGCTAGTCAGGGTGCATTCGGGATCTTGTCATAGAGCGTGCCAGATTGTGAATAAATCAAATCCAAATATTGGGCACGAGCAACTACTTTCTCTTTTGTGACAACTCCACCTTTCGCCACATCCTCAATGATATATGGCAGTAAGGATTTTATAAACCACTCAACTAGAAGCTAATCAGGAAGATAAGTTTTAACCATGCGACGATGACGACACCACTCATGAATATGATCAGATATATCAGTAGCAGTAGTCTGTTTAAAGTTGGTTAATAGTTCCGTTCCAGTCTCATATCATATGGGTCATTGGAAATGGGTTAAAAACGTGGTAGCTAAGGCAGTGAAGTTATCGAAAGAAGCTCATGGTAACTCGATGTACCATTTCACAACCGAACCAGTAAGCGTTCTCTGGAAAAGACGAAGTCTAACAGAATCATCATTCAAGGAGTTTGATGAACACCATAAATGAAAAGTCATGACATGGTTGGACAGGTCTTCTTTAGGATTTCCGTTGAATTTCGGAATATCGGAAGGTAACTTATGAGGATTCACTGGCCACCAAGGTGCATAAAGAATTGGGTCATTGGTGAGCCGATTTAGATCTGGTAACTCAAGTGTCACAATGAAAGGCAATTGTCTATTGAGGTCAGGTTGAGCATATCCAGGGTAAGATCGAATTTCCTAGGCAATGGGCCTTTGCATACCATCATAGGGCATCTGTCGTTGGTAACCTTGATATGGGTAAGTTTGTTGAGAAAATCTGGTGTAAGGTTGTTGTTGTTTTTCACGAGGATAAATTTGTTGTTGTCCAAACCTAGCATAGGCTTGTTGACCAGGGCTTGGATAAACTTGTTCCTGACCAAACCTAACTTGAGCTTGTTGTCTAAGTCCATGTTGAGGTTGGTATGGCTGGAATTGTTGTTGTTGATATTGGGGCTTCCAAGGTTGTTGAAGCAACTGTTTTTGTTGTTGGTACAACGGTTGTTGATTTAATAGTTGTTGTTTCCCACCAATGTAAGGTTGACCAGGTTATGAATATACTAAACCAATGTAAGTTTGTGCCATTCCAGTAAATGGTAAACTAGCCTGGAGTTGTTGGACTCCAGACACAAGTGGTTGTTACAAAACCACCTAAGAAGGTTGGATCTGTATACTTGAAACTTGAGGGTCTGAGGTTGAAGGGCCAGCTTGCACAGGTTGCGATACAACAATATGAGCTTATTACTGCGACACAGTTGTAACAACAGGTGTTGTAGGTATGTATGAGACATATTGCATAGGTTGCGATGGATACACAAGCCTAGGTTGAGCGTGCATGGTTGGCTACCACTGACAGATAGTCATTCCAAGCTGACCTAAAGACGACAACATACTAACATATGGTTGCCCCCTAGAATATGGAGGATAAGGAGAATATGCATATTATTCTCTGTACGGGGGTAGTCTAGTGCTAAGCAGATACAAAGGATGGTAACCAGATGAACTAGCTTGATGTGAACTTGATGGGTCCAGTTTCGGTACCCGTAAATGAGGAACCAGATAAATTCCAGTTGAGGACATTGGTGAAGACTAAGGGCCAGAAGCAACACCTAAGTGGGTTCCTGATAAAGATTGGTAACCTGATGGGATGGACGGAACACCATACAAGTATGACTCAGGTGTCATAGTAAACATCGAAGAGGTTGCGACAAAATATTCTGTCGTAGCTGTAACAGATGGTACAGTTTGGGATGTTCACTCTGCCATAGTCAAATTTCCAAATAAGTTTCCTAACAAATCAACAGGTGTTTGAAAGTAATCAATATTGAAAGGAGTAGTGAAATGAGGAGTATGAGGATACAGATGAAGTCCAGTTCCAAAACGGAATGGAGTTCTGGGTGATTCTACCTCAGGTTCCTCTTCTATTGGAATCAAACCAAGTGGAAGAATTTCACCGTCTGGTCCGTAATAGATTTCTGGTTGTTGCTGAGGTAAAGATGAGGTCTTGACAATTACGGATGTCTGAGGATCTACCGGTCGATCTTCTTCCGGTAAGGTGATAACTTATAATTGTTCCACATCAAGATCCAAATGTTCTGGTAAAAGAACAAGTTCAGGTTTGGCTTCGTGAACAACTTCTGGTTCAGAAGTAACTTCTGATTGAATAGTGATGGGTTCAGGATCTAGTTCTGGTTGAACATATTCAAGTTCAAAAGTAATTTCTTATTGAACAAATTTGGATTGAGAATCAATTTTTTGTTGAACAACTTGGGTTACCGTTTCACTAGATTCAGCTCTAGTTTCCTCAGGTAATTGTGGAGATTGCACTTCAGTAACAGATATACCAGTAACTGTAGAAGTAATTGGGAACACTGATCCAAGTGGATATTGGTGGCCACCCACCAAATCCACTTGGACCCCCACCATTGTTTCTTTCAGATTTTCAGTTTCCTTAATTGTAGTACAGTTTACTATTTTTAGTAGTTTTTCGGGTCCTAAACTTCCGGAGTCGTTTTGAGGCCCTAAACGACATTTTTTGGGAAAATTGGGAGCAACAAGGGTCCATGCACCAATGTTTCTCTTCCTAAATTTTTAGTTCTCAGATAGATCTTTCTAATGAGATATTGTGCGCGTCAAACGGAGATCATATGCCAAAGTTATGACCCCAAGAAGTTGATGTACCAATTTACCGAAACGGGGCCCACAATTTGGCATTTCATCTTCTACGGTTAGGTTTTTGGATGTTTAGGATTTTCCATTGTTTCTCAACAATAAATAGGCCTTCGAGCATCATTGTAACATAGTTTAGAGGCATGTAGCCGCCACATCTCTTCTCAGAGATAAGCTACCATCGCCCTAGCTGGTTTATTTCCATTTTTGTTTGTGAGCATATTTCAGTATTTTACATTAATGAAATGAAGTATTATTTCCACTTCATATTTGTGTTTATGGTTATCTCTGTAATTTGTTGCATTCCTATTTAAACCTAGATTAGTCACAGTACTTACCAGTATAGGTATTTCTGGCAATTCAGATGAAGAACTAGATGCTTGTGAAGTACTAGATCCAATCAAACGAGACTGCTTTGACAAAATAGGTGTAGATTCGAGCGGCAAAGGTGGTTTACTCGCTGCTCTCAGTGAACGATGGGGTAAGGGTTGATTTTTCTCCACAATTGCTGATTGATTTTATTACAAAAAAGAAACCTTAGTACACATTCCTTGACAATATTGGCTAATAGGTTTTTCCATTGTTTCTCAACAATAAATAGGCCTTCCAGCCTCATTGTAACATATTTCAGAGGCATGTAGCCGCCACATCTCTTCTCAGATATAAGCTACCATCGCCCTATCTGGTTTATTTTCATTTCCGTTTGTAAGCATATTTCAGTATTTTACATTAATGAAATGAAGTATTATTTCCGCTGCATCTTTGTGTTTATGGTTATCTCTGTAATTTGTTGCATTCCTATTTAAATCTGGATCAGTCACAATACTTACCAGTACATGCACCAATGTTTCTCTTCCCAAAGTTGTAGTTCTCAGATAGATATTTCTAATGAGATATTGTGCGCATCAAACGGAGATTGTATGCCAAAGTTACGACCCCGAGAAGTTGATGTACCAATTTACCCAAACGGGGCCCACAATTTGGTGTTTCATCTTCTAGGGTTAGGTTTTTGGATGTTTAGGGTTTTCCATTGTTCTCAACAATTAAATTAGGCCTTCGGTCTCATTGTGACATAGTTCAAAGGCATGTAGCCAACCACATATCTTCTCAAAGATAAGACCATCGCCTAGCTAGTTTATTTCCATTTCTATTTGTAAGCATATTTTAGTATTTTACATTAATGAAATGAAATATTATTTCCACTGCATCTTTGTGTTTATGGTTATCTCTGTAATTTGTTGCATTCCTATTTAAATTGAGATCAGTCATAGTACTTACCAGTATAGGTATTTCTAGTAATTCATATGAAGAACCAGATGCTTGTGAAGTACTAGATCCAATCAAAAGAGACCGCTTTGACCAAATAGGTGTAGATTCGAGCGGCAAAGGTGGTTTACTCGCTGCTCTCCATGAACGATGGGGTAAGGATTGATTTTCCTTCACGATTGCTGATTGATTTTATTACAAAAAAGAAACCCTAGTACACATTCCTTGACAATATTGGTGCCATGAAGATTTCCATTAATGGCTTCTATTATGTTATTTGTTGTTGTCACTGCTATCGTTGTTGCCTTTTCTACCTGTTTCAACCGAGAATCCCAATCCATAAACAGAATATCTTTATGAGACTCTTCTAGCTTTGGTAGGTCAGCCTTTCTCCCATCCTCTGATTCTTCCAAGGTGATAAATTCATAAACCCTTTTGTGGATTTCGTCGTACTCAAACCTCATATCAATAAATTGGTTTGTTAATTTATCACTGGTCTCACAATAAGGATTTATTTGCGAGATTTACTGGAAAAATACCTTGTGCTGCATTAGTAGGGAATTGAGGATGAGTGCTTCTTTAATGAATTCATTGATTTGTAGATCATCTTTAAATTTATCTATCATGGCTTGTATTTGCAAATCCTTTTCTGTTGGCCTGGTGTTGTATCCTCATCTATTCAAATTCTCTTTGGAGTTGGGCTACTTGTAATTATACTTGCTGATTAGATTTTTCTTGGGCTAATTGTTGTTCTAGCAGCAGAATTTTCTATTACTTTTCCTTCAGCGGCATTTGGACCTTTGTTGCCTTGTCGATGATCATTGTGGCATAGACTCCTATGAACTACAACATCTTTGTGAGATTCTCAGATGGGTCGATAGGTGAGTCCTTCCATACAATATCCATTGGTTCATTTTTTGGAGTTGTAACAGCCATGGTGTCTAGTTTCCTTTTCTTCCTTTGTCTTTTGACTACGGCCTTGTGGGTAGGACTGTAGAATACATCTAATGGAGGCATTTCCTCAATTCTTAAGACAATTTCTGAAGTAAGAATAACAGGAATGATCTCAATGTCATGAGTGCCTATAACTCCTTCCCCTGTTGTTTCTGGATTTGCTTTATGTCGAGATTTCTTGGTAGTTTGCATTTTAGATGTTTGCTCAGGGTTTGTGTCTGTGTGGAGCTTTTTATTGAACTACTCCCATTCTTGTTCCAGGTCAATGATTGGAGATTTACTTGACTAAGTTGAAGTAGAAGCAACCTCTGTTGTTTCTATGCTAAGGCCTGCTCGGTCATCTCTGTACTTTCATTTGTGTATTTTTCAAACTCTTTATTTGTGTTTCCTCCCCCATTTTGAGACTTTCGCTCTGAGTTCTCTAACTCATGAGTCGACCTCTCTTGGGTTTCTTCTTCAGAATTTTATTTGGAAGTTCCCTCCAAGATTATGCTAGGAGTTGGCTCCCTTATTGGTTCAATCTGCAGTAGGTTCAATGGGACCTTTAATAATCTCTTTTTCATGTACACATGGAAAGCATTAATATCTTTCGGGGTCAAAAGTAGTGATGCCATATGCAACACTTGTGAAAATATTTTTGCCTGTAGGAAGAGGTCATCAAAGGCATCTTCTTCATGGGTGAACTATTTTACTTTTACCATAGTAGAAAATTCCTTAATAGTGCCATTTGGGTCGTATTGCCTTCCCAGAACTGTAGCTAATTTCAAAGACATAATAATCTCTGCTTCTTTTAATGCATGTCCATAATCATGTAGTGCAAAAGAACCACATTGTAATGGGAATGTATGCTAAATGGCCTTCTTCTACTCTTTCATTCCTCTACTCAATCTTCCTTCCCCTGTTGTTTGGTAGGCTATTTCTCTAGCCATTAGTTTGTCAGGGACATAATATGGGAGGACATGCAGTGAAGCAATGCTCCCAAAAACTCTGATGTAGGTGAATGTCTCCTCCCCGAACCATCTAGATACTGGCAAGATATCTACTTCGGCCTCTTTTGAAAACCTAGGGGCAGCTCTATCGTATATTTCTCTATGAATAAGTAGCATAAGCCATTGACAGATTTTATAAAAATGGGGGTGGAATTGAGATTCCCACAAAATTTTATGGTATATCTGGATGGGAAGCGGGTTTTGTACAGTCCACTTCCATCCCATATTGGTAAATTGAGAACAAAAACAAATTGCATCCATAACAAAAGCACTCATGAAGAAAGGGGGAAAAATCCTTAAAGAATGACTTCTTTTTCTTCTATATTCTATAATGGCCTTTGCCAAATTGTCTAATAAATTTGAGCCTGGCTCATAATTGTTGCATTCACTGTTGCATCTATTAACGAGATCCATTTCATCGAAAACTTGGTGCTATCTAGTCTACCGAATAACCTACATATCATTGCCGCTGTGAAACTATGAGGGGGAGAAATGGATATTTTTGAGTACATACTAATTTTATCCTGTTTGAGCTTGCCTCCGCTTGATTTCCAGGTCTACATGATGTTTGACGAGTCCTCATTTTCTTTGGCGAATTTTTCAAGGAACTGTTTGTTGTAGAGATTTTGTGGCTCTGATAACTGGTACATTAGTCGTAGGTTGTCTGCTGAGAAAGGCCCCTTGACCTCTTGCTTGTTATTCTTGAAGGTTTTGTCTGAGATGTCTACCTCGTCAATTACCCATTTGACCATATCCATGTATGGTATTATCTTTCGTCTCGTAGATATCAGTGCAGGACTGAACATGTTGTTTCAAAATAGGAGGCATCAGATGACTCCTGAGCATTAGCCGTGGCCTTTGTTACCAGTGGCCTGGGCTACTCTTCTTCTAACAAGTTATATGGCCTCCCATGTCATTGTTCCTCTATCCTTGCTGCATGTGGTATCAGAGAAAAGCGGCACCATGTCTGATTTCTTAGATGTAGTCGCCTTTCCTTTCTTCACCATTCTTTCTAACGATGTTCTATGAGAAGGGTTCCTGAAATGGAGCAAAATGGAAGTTATCAGACAAACACAAGCGAGAATGACAGTGAGAATTAAATGATATAGTTAACCTCAAAAAGGTGACAAGATAGGAGCTTTTATTCAAAATGCAGATGAAAAGATATTGTTTCACATCGAGTTGTTATTTAACATAAATGCCATTAAACTTATATCCACTAATTCTTCTTATCATTGCCTTTATTACTCATTAAACTACCACATCGCAAACGGGAAGGAAAAACTTTAAGGTGGCGATTGCGATAAGATTATCGCAAATCGCACCATCACATTTTTGGTTGTGCACTTTCCTAGAGTTTTTTAATATTCTGTGGGATACGAGATGTGAGATGAGCGGCATATTCTTTATCGTTTAGAGCGTAGTTTTCCCAAATGAATAGTTATTTCATAAAGTGCTTTTCACTATGTGTCGGACTTAACTTACAATTTATAACATTTACTTTTATCGAGTTTGGGTTTTATCGCACTTCGCGAACTCTCGCAGTTCATAAGATTGGATTTTAAGTAAAGTACCACGATAAGTATTGAATTTCTCTATCGCAAAATCACATCTCGCATGTTACGACATGCTTTGTGAGTTGCGTGCTTTTCGAAAGCAATATGTGACTACAATAAGTGCTTCGTTTTAAAGGAAATTCCTTAAGTCTTAGCTTTGAATTAAAAATCTAATGATATCTAAGTTAAATGTGGTGATTCTTTCTATCGTAATTTGCGAATTTTGTTTGTTAATTAACCCTTCAACACACTTGGTCCAGCAGTATGTGAAAAGGTGAGAATTTCTTGTCTTAGATGGTTTTGACTTGATATCTTGACTTATTTCTAAAAGTTTAAAAGAAAGTGCCTAAGTGCTAAATTTTTCTTGGGGGGTTTTTTAATAAAGGGTCCCCATTTACAAATAGAACATTAGCTATTAAATCAATAAATGGGGGGGTTGTTGAATAGCACAACAGGGCCTTTGAACCGAAATTTGGTTTCACTCTCAGAGAAAGGAAGTCTCGCTCCTTAGACCAGATTCAAATAAATGATTTATAAGTTGAAGCAAATTTCACCTCTACTGGGAAGTGGAGAGGGAGAATTGATAATGGAGATAGGAGAAGGGGAAAGAGGAAGTTATTTCCTCAAACCATGGAAAGGAAACTCAAGAGAAGAAACTCGAAGAAATGAACAAGTTGATAAGAAACCTGTCTAATAAGCTTGTGAAATTGGAGTTAGAAAACAAGAACACTCCTCGACAAAACCAACCAGCTTCTAACCAAAATTTTAATCCTCAGTAGAGGATACCTCCTTTTCTGCTCTTGGAAAGGGATCGAAGGCAGAAAAATATCACATTCAACATCCATTGTATTTGGAATATGATCGAGAGGAAAATGTTGAGGAAACAATAGAAGTCCCAAAAAATCATTTTTCTTCTCTTTCAGAGGGAGAAAATGAAATAGATGCAAATGAAGTAGAAGGGGATGATTGCGAGGCCCCGATGGACGATGGTGAGATTGACAACTATTGTAGATAGTTTTTTGACTTCATCCACGCCTAACTACACAAGAAATATGATCTTCGATCTTCTAGGAAAAGATCTAGAATTCAAGATCAAAATGAGGAGTCATCTCCCACCAATCCTCCCAAATCAGTAGAGAAAGGAAAAAAACCACTAGACCAAGCCTCACTAAAAATGAAAGACTCTTCAAATTCCATACTCCACAAGCGAAAAATTTCTAATATAGAATAGTTACCCTCACAATCCAACCTAGTCTATGATAAAGAAAAAAAGTTTACTAGCGTGGTCACAGCTAATAGGAATCCCCCTGCATTTAGTCTTCAAAAAGAGCTAAAGAAGGTAAAAATATGTGTTCCCTTAACTGAATTGTTGAAACAACAAAATTACAAAGTTCAAGTATCTCAGTTCATGTGTCCTCCCACCATGACACCTCTGCAAGACAACTTGAAACTCCAAGAAGAAATACCCATGGTTGTATTTGGACCTCATGTTGAGGAACAAGACCCTTCTACTCCCCCTTTCTATGTCACTTTGGTGATTCGTGAACTTCTCTTACATAACTACATTCTTGACTTAGGAGCTTCTCACAATCTAATGTCATTGTCTATTATGGAGCAATTGGGGCTGAAAATAACATGACCATATAAATATTTGTATTTTTTGGACTCCAAGAGAGTAAAATGTATAGGGTTGATTAAATACTTGGTGGTCAATTTGGCTTAGATCCCTATGAAGAGTGTTGTAATGGATATTTTAGTGTTTGATATCCCTGCGAGGTTTGGTATGCCCTTTTCTAGATAATAGGGATAGAAAATTGGGGGATCTATTAAAATGGTTTTAACATATGCTACCATTCCTATTTTTGGTGGAGAAGAGCGTTGATTATATAAAGAAGCAATATTTGTGAAGGTAGCTACAAGGACAGATTGTTCGAATAATGCCCCCGTGTATGGTACAGAGAAAGATTTCTCTTATTTGTTGTTAGAGGAAGATGATAAAATCGTGGATAAGACATGGGTTGAATTTTATTTCTGACTAGACCAACAATCACTGGAGTGTGACAAAGTAAGAAAGCTACACTTTGATGGTTCCAAGGAAGGAAATGGGGTAGGTGTGTTATTGGTATCCCTAGAAGGCAGATTGATTCCTTTCTCTTTCAAGATGGAGTTTGAAGCCACAAATAATGTTATTGAATATGAAGCTTTTCTATTAGGTATGCAAGCTGCCAGAAATCTCAACATTGGGTGCTTGATAGTGTTTGGGGATTGAGAGTTGGTGGTGAAACAAATATGAATTCAATGCCAAAACAAACAACCAAGACTGAAGGCCTACTGAAATGAGGTATGGGATCTGATTGAGACTTGTTCTTAGCTTTTAACATCCATGTTTTTCCCAAAGATGGAAGTCGGATGGTTAATTCCTTAGTTGTAGCTACCAGTAACTTCAATCCTCCTCAAAACCCCTTGTTCAGATACGAAACTGAAGTCATATACTGCCTTCAATACCAAACAATGTTAATTATTATCAGGTGTTTGAATATGAGGAACAGACCAAATGCTTCATGGAGGTCATTAGAGAATTCTAAAGCTAGGAGATTGATCAGGAGGAAGAGAAAGTGATAGCTCAACAACAAGCCAAGTGGGAGGAAATCATTGCAAGGCACAAGGTTTTACAATTGAAAGTTAATACTATCCCCAGAGGTTTGGTTCCCTTGGAAAGATTTTACAACTCAAATGATATGGTTGCCAAGCCAACTGAGCAAGAATTGGAAGAACAGGTGGAAGACTGCAATATCGGTTGAGATCAAGATCCTCAGTTAATTAAGTTGTCTAAAGGAGTTCCCAAGGAATACAAACAAAGGTACCTATATCTTTTTAAGAAATATATGGATCTATGTTCTTGGTCATATGATGATTTAAGAACATTTGATACTGATATCATCCAACATAAAATTCCCTTGAAGAGTGGGGTGAAACCATACAAACAAAATCTTAGGAAGATTAACCCTCTATTACTTCCATCAATTGAAAATGAGGTGAGGATGTTTCTCCAAGCTAAAATCATCGTACCTCTGAGGTATTCAGATTGGGTCGCAAATCTAGTTCCTGCCAGGAAGAAGAACATGGAGATAAGGTTGTGTATTGAATTTAGGAATCTGAGAAAGGCCTCACTAAAGGATAATTACCCTCTGCCTAAAATGGACTACGTTCTATAAACGGTGATTGGCTATGCTCATATGTCTATGATGGATGGTTTTTTTGGATATAATCAAGTAGTTGTGCATCCTGAGAATTAAAACAAAACTACTTTCACCATGCCTTGGGGAAGTTTATGTATGCCAGAATGCCCTTTGACCTCATTAATGCAAGATCCACTTTTCAGAGAGCAATGGATATATAGTTTTTGGGAGAACAAGATAATTTTGTCATAATTTTCCTATATGACATCAATGTTTTTTCAAAAACAGATGAGGATCATATTAAACATCTACATCTCACTTTAGAGAAATGCAGAAAATATTTCATGTCTTTAAATCCTAAGAAGTCTAAGTTTGCTCTAAGTGAGGGAACGCTGCTATGACACATTGTGGAAAAAGAGGGGGTGAAGATATATCCCAAGAGGGTGGAAGCCATAAAAACATCCCATTACCGAGAAATAAGAAAGAAATCTAGATTTTCTTTGGTAATATTAACTTCTTAAGGAGGTTCATACCCAATTATGTTGAGATAATTAAAGAAATTATAGAGATGTTGAAGAAGGATAGGGAGGTAAAATGGACTGAAGAAGCTCGAGAGTCATTCTACAGGATCAAAATGGCATTTGAAGAAGCTATCATATTAGTCATCCCTAACTATCTAAAACCATTTTTCATTTTCTCTTTCTCCTCATATAGTAGGTGTTGTGTTATTGCAAAAAAAACAATGAATGACATGGGCAACCAATAACATTTTTCAGCCAGGTGCTACTGGACGCTAAGATAAAGTATAATATTATGGAGAAGTAGGCCTATGCCTTGGTCAAGGCCCTAAAGACCTTCAGAATGTATGTCCTACAATCAAGCATAACAACTTATGTTCCTACAATTGTTGTGAAATACATCCTGATACAAGGGAATGGTGAGTGAAAAAGAGTTAAATCGATTGCTAAAATCCAAGAATATGGCCTGGATATCAAACCCATGAAGCTAATCAAGGGGCCGGGATTATGTTATGTAACCAACTCACAAAAATATAGATCAACGACTTAAAATGTATCCTCTTCAAGGGGGGAAATTCATTTACATTACATAAATGAACAATTCTTGGATGATACAAATGACAAGACCTCCTTTGTATATATAAGATTCTAAGGGGTCACAATACAATCAGAGGCTACATAAAAAAAATAATGTAAGGGTACAATAATAACAATAGTGGGCTTCTTTTGCTGATTGGATGGTTTACGTTATGATTTGTCTTGTTAAAACTTTTCTCCTAGTTATTTTCTGCACTGTTTGGTATTTTTGGTTAAAGCTAGTAACCCCTATGTGGGTTTTTTCTGCATTCATAGACTGGTTTCCCCATCGATGGGGCAGTCGAGCCTAGAATAATATATTTTTTGGACAAATGATGTTATGCACTGCTAAGGCCAAAGTCTCGTTGTACTTATATTTTGTTTCATATTAATAGAATAGTTTTACTTAGGAAAAAAAAATAACAATAGTGGGCTTCTATGGGGCACAATAATAACAATATGGTGGCTACAAGGGAATAGAAATAATAATAAGGGGGATACACGAATTATAGGGACCTAACGTGCCCCTCTCCTTCAAAAATGTGTTGTCCTCAATGCTTGAGTAGTTATGGATGCTTCTGTATAAAATTCTCATCCCCCCATGTGGAATCTTCCACAGCTAAGTTCTTCCACTTAATGAGATACTCTGAAATTTATCAATTTCATAGTTGTGGGGGTTCTTGTTTCTGTGACTGCTTTAGGCTCAAATATGATTTTTCCTTCTTCGTCAAGTTCTAGAAACATTGTTTGAACTCGAAGCTTGTCACTGATAGCCTTCTTTAACCATGAAACATGGAAAATTGGGCGTAATCGGGAAGATGCAAGCAACTCCAATTTGTATGCCACAGTAGCAATCTTTTGCAACACCTTATAAGGATCGTAGTACTTGGGTGATTATTTATTATCCTTCTTAGCTTGCTTGAGAGACATTTGTTTGTATGGTTGTAGCTATAAAAATACCCAGTCACCTACACCAAAACTTATTTCACTGTGATGTTGTTGTGCTTGTTGTTTCATTCGATTATGCACCAAAGTGAGGTTGTCCTTTAAGAGTTGGGAAGCTTGTTGTTGATGCTCAATGTGATCTTCCACGACCTAAACCTTAGAATTTTCTCTTAAAGATGATGTGGTGGATGGTGGATGATATTCATAAAGTGCCATAAATGGGGTCATTTTTGTTGTAGTATGGAAGGAAGTGTTATACCACCATTCAGCTAGAGGTAACCACTTGACCGATCGTGTTTTTTGATCAAATACAAAGAAATGAAGATATTACTCTGAACATTTGTTCACTATCTCATTTTTCCCATCAGATTGAGGATGATAAGATGAGCTATGAGCTAATTGAGTACCAAGACAAGAAAATAATTCCGTCTAGAAATTTCCAGTGAAAATGAGATCTCTATCACTGACTATAATATTTGGATTTCCATGAAGCTTTTGAATTGTTTCCATAAATGCAGTAGCAACTATATTGGCTTTAAAAGGATGAGATAATACACAAAAGTGTGCATACTTGGTAAGTCTATCAACTATCACCATGATAAGACTATTTCCTTCATACTTGGGTAAAATTGTGATAAAATCTGTTGGTACCTCCTCCCAACACTGACTTGGAATGGCTAAAGGTTGTAACAAACTGAGGGTCTTAATTTTCCCAACTTTATTTTGTTGGAAAACCAAACATTCTCCCACAAATTTATGAATATCGGATTTAAGGCCATCCCAAAAAAATTCCTTCTTGACCCTATGGTAACCTTTTAAAAATCCTAAGTCCCCTCCTAAGGGAAAGGTGTGCAATTCCAAAAGAATATTTTGCTTGAGTTGGGAATTCTTACAAAGATATAAGTGATCTTTGTACCATAATGAATCATTTTTATAGTTAAATGTGCCAGATCTACTAGGATCTTGCTGCAACTTTTGAATGAGTGACAAAACCTCTTCATCATTCTTCCATTCATCCCTTGCTTCGATTATCCACTCAGGTTGGATAATACAAACAGTACAAAGCAATGCTTCCGCGTCCTCATCATTTCTTGAGAGTGCATCTACAACAACATTTTGTTTCCCTCTTTTGTAGATGATTTAAAAGTCATAACCCAACATCTTTATCACCCATTTTTGTTGCTCTTTTGAATACAATATTTTTCCAAAAAGTATTTAAGACTATCATGATATGTTTTTACCTTGACATGTTGTCATGCGGAAGGAGTTATTTTTGCGGACAAAACTAACCTCCCTAGAAGCCTAAGACTTTCTAGTGACAAACAAGACAATTAAGAGCAATCCTTCTCTAAACATGCATTATCGTACGAGAAACCAAGTGTTTTCGATCCTACCTGAAGTCCAACGTTGTTGTAGTAGTCTAGCCTCGTCGATCCAGATGAGCTCCTCCTTCACTTCGAAACCTGCATACACTAACAGTCAAACGATTACATAACACCTGAATATTCCATAAAACAAAGCATATTCATCATATAGACCAAGGAGTTAATGAAACAATTCATTAACAACAAATCATTGAGAAGAATGGACTTATTTGTATTAAGGAAACAAAAAAGAAACCATTACAACCTGAGCCTTGGTGTTGTGCAAGTTCCTCCCAGGGTCCAGCAAGAGTTTTCCTCTACTTTGACAAGCTCACCCACTTCCAAATGAAACAAGAAAGGATGGTAATCTCTCCTCACAAGCTTACAATGGAAGTCCTAATTCCAGCAGCATCTACCCTTTGGAATGTTCAGCTTTCAACCCCCCCTCCCTTGGCCCAATGCCTGTATTTATAGTGTTCTAGAGGAAGTTATTCAGCTCCAACATCAATGGGATACTTCCTCTTTTGGATGGGGTAGCTCCTCTCTTGATGGGATAAGTTCCTCTATCATAGGGATGCATGAACCATCTGGAGGCGCTCAATACACGTCAAACACTCTTCTAGAAGGCTCTAGAAGTGACCACAAGTAACTTTTTAAAGATGAAACTCGCGCCTTTTGACCTTTACAGAGGTACGCACCCATCCTTTGGCTTACAGAGCGTACAAGTACGCAGGTACAATGAGCTTGGGATGCGTACACGCAGGCAAGGTAGAGAGAACCTGCGTACCCAGAGATAAACATGATTTTTAATGACTTTCTCTCTTTCTTGAAGTTTGACATGGAGAGCAGAGGTATCAAGCTTGACAAGGAGGATAATATGACTATTAATGGAGCCATATTAACTGCAGATAGTCATGGTGACAGATTTTAGTGTAACAGGTAGCTTCACCAAGGACGTGTTATTCGTGTCAGTCAGCAATGTCATCGTCCCTATAGCATCAAGCCCTTCATGAATGAGGTACTATGCGATGTTTCTCCTCTTGAAATGTGTGATGTATTATTATGTCAACCATACTTATGGAAATGGCATGTTGTATATGATTCTAGACCCCACTCTATTATTATTTCTTTGGGTACTAAGTTATACAGGATACCGAAGGTAGCCCAACCTACCACCATCTCTTTGATCTAAGCAATGCAATAAGGTCATCTCCCAAACTAGGAAATTTATTTTCTTTCTAATTCACTCTCAAATTAAGGGGAAGGTCATAGCCACATCCATGGACCCCGGTAGGGGTTCCTCCAAGCAACAAAAGTAGGTGGATGTAGTCGTGGAAGAATACAAGGACATATTCTCCTCACCAATAAGGTTACCCTTGCATTGTCAGGTCAAGCATCCAATCAATGTCACTCCCGAAACACCTCTACCCAATGGGCCAATATATTTCCACTCCATTCTAAAAAATGAAAAGATCAAGCTGAAAATCCAAGACTTTCTGCAAAAAGGGCACATCCGACCAAGTTCCTCACCTTGTCGGAGCTTGATTGTACTTGTACAGAAGAAGGATGGGACTTGGAGGCTCTACATCAATTATCGGATACTAAACAAAATCACTATCAAGAATAGTTATCCAATCCCACCGATTAATGACCTATTGGAAAAACTCAAGGGGACCAAATATTTCAGCAATATCGATCTGAAGTCTAGTTATCACCAGGTTCTGATTGAGCCCACGAATGTATGGAACACTGCCTTTAAATGCAAGGAAGGACTTCTTGAATGGTTGGTTATGCCCTTCATTTTGACAAATGCCCCTACCACTTTTACGAGACTAATGGATGTGTTGTAGCAATTGTACGCACTCAAGTTCACTTAGTGAGCTCATGTGAGTCTTCACAGCCACCCTGCTTGATCATTCCACTGACATCTTTTGCATGTTGAGGTCAATGTCATGCTTGCGACCATGTTCTGGTCATGCTCAAGGTCTTCACCTCATATGTACATGTTGTGTTTGCTATGTAAAAATATTTCGCACTCACACATAGATTCATATTCACTGTCATGCAAGCATCATCATGGTCGCCCAACGATCAATCACAAGTGTCGCGCTTGTCGCTCACATTGTCAATCAGTCATGTTGAGCATATGTGTCTAGATGGTTTGAGTCATCCAGTCGTCAAGTCATGTAAGTGTGTGTTTTCAAGATCACATATGCACCTTTTCACTCATTCATGCACTTAGTCATTTTTGTTGAAGTTTTGACGACTGGATTCCCCTCTGACAGTCGGACCTTCACCCCTCCATCGACTTGATCGACTATCACCTAGAACAGCATAGAATCACCAAGAAATTCATTTCAAGCTAGACTTCCCACAAGCATATCAATCAACCTTCGTGCTGGTCAACCAGAGAGTTTGACCGGTAGTCACTCCGGGACTGACTCCCCTCAAAAATTACGCAGAGGCTGCAAACCTTGCCCACTCCGCTGACTGAGAAAATTGTGCAGACATGCTGGACAGACACCCAGTGCATGTCCCTGTATTCCTTCGAAAATTGCATAGTTTTTCCAACCATCCCTCCAGTCAGTCGACCGGCTACTCACCTAGCAAAATGTGTAGTTTTCATGAGTAAGCCCTATAATTCCCAGCAATCCGCTCAGCTCGGAAATTGTGCAAAGGTGATCAGCAAGATAGCCTCCTAACATCAATGCAGTTTTCCCCACCACCATCTCCCAATAGCCAACTTCCAGTTCCCTCCAAGAATTGCATAGTTTTTGCTGCCAAGCTCCAGCAGTAGACTGCCAGTTCCCTCCAGGAACTGCGTAATTTTTTATGCCAATGTCCCAGCAATTGACTGTCTATTCCCTCCATGAATTGTGCAGTTTTTGCTGCCAGTGACCCAACAACCAGCTTCTAGTTCCCTCCAGGAATTGCGTAGTTTTGGCTGCCAGGATCCCATTGCCGGCTCCTTCCAAAAATTGCGCAGACTTTGCCTGTTGTTAACACCCAGGTTGTTCCCTATGACTCCCAAGGGAATACACCGGGGTAACCACTAACCAATCTTTGGACTACAGCTTCTAGCCCAGCTGTAATCAGAGAGGGCTCTCTCTGTAAGGTTTGTCACTGTTTTAATGAATTTTTAGGCTAGTTATGAAGTGAACGTTTGTTTTATGTTTGGTTGGGAGGATGCTTCTGATAGTTTTAGAGTCTGTCTGCAGGTAAAACTAATCCATTGGGCAATGGGGTCTTTGGTTGTCGTTTCCTTGAGATCCTGGCTTAAGTGCAGTAGTAATTACAGGGCCTGTGTGTATTTCATAAAACAAACTGTAAATTGTGAGAGTGGAAATGGAAAACAACTAGCAAAGAGCAATTAAGGGTTCTTTACTAAGCTGGGTAGTGTGAAGGAGGTCTATTATTTAGGAGCAATTACTTGAATTCCTGAAATAACAAAGCACTGTGACGATATAGTATTAAAGGTAGCACTGAAGAATTACTCTTTAAATACTTTAACTGAGGAAAACATATGAAACAGCTAGGATTGAGCTCAGGGTAATCAAAGATTAAATCCTGGGACTAGTCTTTTTCCTGGCCATTTAGATATTGAATACATGGAGAGCATGAATGATATACGAAAGTATTACAAACACATATGTAACAGAGAGTATCGAGAAAAACTTATTGAGCCATGGAATACACAGGAATCCTGCAACTTCGAGCCATACACCATCAAGAGACACAATGCTTGGAGAAATCCCATCATTCTTTGTATTAGCTGTCTGAAGAATTTACAACATAAGAGTAACAGAAGAGATATCAAGAGATTTCTTACATCCGAAGTCCAACCCCTGCTAACAAATGCGAGGGGGAATATATAGAAGTCTAATACAACAATATCTCAGGCATTGAGTCATCTGAGAGGAAAATATCTTCTTACACTCGTACATGGCTTGTAGATGAGAAGTAATTACAATCTTAAATGAGTTATAGAAGCTCTTAACTCCCGTCAGAGTAATTTTTGACCTTTGGGGTTTGCGGAGTCGGTTGAGGGCTTTATCATAACTACTAAATGATGTGTTGTGCAACTGTCACTTTCCTGTGTCTTCTTGGCCCTGCCACCTGTGCTTGCTGATGCTGTTGTTGCGGCCGAGTACCTATGCTGAGTTGGCTCAACGTCTTCATACCTGCTGATGTATCTTTTGTCCAGCTGTGTATGTAATACAAACCTTTTGCTGAAGAAAAAGATGTGATTTCTTAACTTTGATTCAAAAGCAATCCCATTAATTCCTGCCATGTGTCTGGAGGAGGCAGTTGATGTTTCAAAATTGACCCCAAGGTCTCATCAGCCTCTGTATATTTATAGAAGTGAGGGGGCTCATCAAATAAGTGTGTGACTTCATTTCTAATAAAAAACAAATTATCTAATCTTTCAAAAAGAATTTGCCCTGTTACTGGGCCTGCTCCTGAAGATGTACTTGGTGCCTCAATAATCTGTATTGCTGCAAAACTGCTTACCCTCTTGACATATTTGTCATGTGAGAGTAATTTCCCCGATTCTAACAAGCTGGGGAGCCCTCTGTCCTGCAGAGCCAAGAACCTATTCTGGAATTTATTT
>APFE030771023.1:173898-208234 GCA_000404065.3 Pinus taeda
AGCAACAAATACACCTGGGGGAACAGTCTACACTCCGACAGCACGCAAGGCAGAGTAACAAGCTCAATCCCCTTACCGGCTCCTTGACAATGGTCAATCCAAGGTTTACCGATAAGTGATCCCCTGGCTCCTCAACAATAATCTGAGGTTTACGTTTGTAATACGTGCATGTCTAGCGTCGTTCCCAACGAGGGAGGATTGATCCCCTCACTGGTTCGGACACGAGCTCGTGCTTCCCCTTTAAGAGGAGCTTTCCCAGACTATAAATGCAACAGCTGGATTTATCCTATCACAAGATAAGCTACTTGTTTGGTTTTGTAGTCTTGGAGAGTTAATTACTCACCTACTCCAAGACACTAGCCTGATTTATATTGGTGCTTCAGAGCCCTAGTAAAAATAAAATTTTCTAAGTTAATTTTACTTTAAGCGTTGATTTTAATGGCTGTTCTTTAAGACAAAAGGTAATGGAGATGAAACTTGATGGTGTATAGACTCTCCAATTCACTAAAAAGATGCACCTAGGATGATTTACACTACTTTTCTTTTTTCAATGAATTCCCTAATTAAGAGAGTTGGAGAATGAAAACTTTGATAAAAACAACTTTCTTAATAGACAATCAAAGAAACAATTTCTTTATCTTTTCCAAGCGCACAAAACATGACCACTCATTACTTGCACGAAAAGTTCCTTTCTCATTCAAAAACTTCAAATGCTACTTTAAAACAAACTTTGCAAAGGAGATCTTTTGTATTTTTCCTATCTAATAAAGCATGTAAAACTAATCTAATCAAAAGCAATTTCAAGATCTATAAAAATCTATGAAAACTCACTCAAAAAGAAATCAAAGGAAATTTACCTAAATATACCTAACAAGTAAATCTAAGAAGCAAAAGCCTACTAAGATGATTCCGAGATGTTTTACTTGGCAACAATCAGTCTAAGGACTAGTTTATGCAGAATCACAAACTAATCAAAACAAAAATCAAACTCTTTTTGTTCTTTTTTTAAAATGAAATTCACAACTTAAATCAATAAGCTAGTTTGAAATTTTGCAAAGAGACAACTCAAAGGTAGGTTGCTCACGCGGGTAGACTTTACGACTGGTCTGACTCCTAAGAAGACTGACAAAACCAGAGATATCTAAGGTTCCACAACTTCTAAATCCAAAGTCACTACAGGGCCAATGCAAAACTCAAACCCTAAGGCTAAAAATTTCAATGAATTTCACTAAAACTTTCGACACTAATGGGACAAGTTCAGGCGAAGATTTTTGACAGACAACCAGTGGATCTGGGCAGTAAAGACTAAGAAAAACCAAAATCTAAAGGGAAAAAAGGGATAAAATTGAAATTTTCTCAATTTTAACAGGGTACGTAGGTAGCCTGTTTAACCAGGTGCGTCCATGCTCTGTGTACAAAGATACAGTGCGTACAGGTACGCACTGTGTCTAACTCAGAGGGTGCGTACTACTGCAAAATGAAGAAAAACTAAATTCTAACTCAACTCTAAGCTAACCCACCCAAAAACACAGTCAAGCAATCAAAAACCAAAAGGAAATGACTCTTTTCAGATCAAAGTGTTACTCAAAGGAAAAATCAATCACATCAATGGATTCCCCAGTGGAGTCGCCAATTTGTCATGCGGAAAGAGTTATTTTTGTGACAAAACTAACCTCCCTAGGAGTCTAAGACTTTCTAGTGACAAACAAGACAATTAAGAGCAATCCTTCTCTAAACATGCATTATCGTATGAGAAACCAATTGTTTTCGATCCTACCTGAAGTCCAACGTTGTTGTAGTAGTCTAGCTTCGTCGATCCAGATGAGCTCCTCCTTCACTTTGAAACCTGCATACACTAACAATCAAACGATTACATAACACCTGAATATTCATAAAACAAAGCATATTCAACATATAGACCAAGGAGTATATGAAACAATTCATTAACCACAAATCATTGAGAAGAATGGACTTATTTGTATTAAGGAAACAAAAAAGAAACCATTACAACCTGAGCCTTGGTGTTGTGCAAGTTCCTCCCAGGGTCCAGCAAGAGTTTTCCTCTACTTTGACAGGCTCACCCACTTCCAAATGAAACAAGAAAGGATGGTAATCTCTCCTCACAAGCGTCTAAAGGAAGTCCTAATTCCAGCAGCATCTACCCTTTGGAATGTTCAGCTTTTAACCTTTCCTCCCTTGGCCCACTGCCTGTATTTATAGTGTTCTAGAGGAAGTTATTCAGTTCCAACATCAATGGGATACTCCCTCTTTTGGATGGGGTAGCTCCTCTCTTGATGGGATAAGTTCCTCTATCATAGGGATGCATGAACCATCTGGAGGCGCTCAATACACGTCAAACACTCTTCTAGAAATCTCTAGAAGTGACCACAAGTAACTTTTTTAAGATGAAACTCGCGCCTTTTGACCTTTACAGGAGTACGCACCCATCCCTTAACTTACAGAGCGTACAAGTACGCAAGTACAATGAGCTTGGGATGCATACACGCAGGCAAGGTAGAGAGACCCTGCGTACCCAGAGATAAACATGATTTTAATGACTTTCTCTCTTTCTTGAAGTTTGACATGGAGAGCAGAGGTATCAGGCTTGACAAGGAGGATAATATGACTATTGATGGAGCCATATTAACTGCAGATAGTCATGGTGACAAATTTTAGTGTAACACATGTCTTCCCATTAGGTAAGGTCGATATTGCTTTACTGCATGTAGTATTGCCAATATTCCTTCTCATAAATAGGTTTGTGTAAATCCTTTCCTTTGATTTAACGACTTTCAAAAGCAATGGGTCTTCCTTCTTGCATTAAAAAACACCAATTTCATTTCCTGAAGCATCACATTCCACAATACAAGTTTTTGTGAAGGCTGGCGTGGCTAAGACCGGTGCTTGGCACATTGCCTCTTTAAGATGTTCAAAGGCCTTTGTTGCTTTTGGATTCCAATAAAGTGCATCTTTCTTTAGTAATTATGTTATAGGTGTCGCTATTCTCCCATAATTCTTAATAAATTTGAGATAATACCCTGTCAACCAGAGAAATCCTCGAATATGGTTTATGGTTGTAGGGATTTTCCATTCCTTAATGGATTTAATTTTGTTAGGGTCTACTTTAACATGCTCATGAAATACAGTATGACCTAAATATTCCACCTCCTATACTCCAAAGAAACATTTGGAGACTTTTGCATATAATTGTTTCTCCTCCAATAGTTTGAGCACCCTATCAACATGTTGAACATGATCCTTCCAAGACTTGTTGTAGATTAGTATATCATCAAAAAATATTAACATAAATTTTCTAAGCAACGGTTTGAAAATGGAATTCATCAAACCTTGAAATGTGGAATGTAGAAATTCCCATTGTAGATCACCTGGTAATGCAATGTACTAAAGAAAAACACTTGATCTACTTCTACAAACAATTTAGCGGAAGCTTAATCAAACATGAGCAACATCAAGCATAAACAGATATAACTGAGAATGAGAAGTAATCAACTGATCAGGTGATCATATTCTAAGTGAAGAAAATGCTCAAAATGGGAACTGCTCAAAATTGGTTGAAACCAGAATGACAGGATAGGCCTCGTCGATACGATCCTGTAGCCATGAATGGCACTCAATTCCAACACTGTATGTGGAAGTTATGCATGTTTGAAGTTTACAATCTCCTTCAAAAATCAGTTTGACCACGGTTGACTTTTAACTTTGGCAAATATTTTAAAAAGGAATATTTTGGGAATATTCCTTGGTATATTCCATAGAATATTCCTTACTAGCCAATCATGTTTTGACACTTGGCGTTCTGTGGTTGGATATGAGATTGACTAAGTATATTGAAGACCAATCAATGTGTGTGACGTGGACTGCCAGGAGGTCGCCATGTGGCCCCTAGTTGGAGAAATGGTGGTTATGTAAAATTGTATGGCTTTCTGCAAGATTCGACCATAGATCTCCGCGCTGCCAGCTGGGCGGCCTCACCGGGTGGGCTACGAGTGGTTCTTAACCACTATGGGTCATTACTCATATTTAAGTTTTGGCAAACGTATGGGCGGCAACAAAGGAGGCCAGCCCCTGAATAATATGACCAGAACTCGGTGACCATGGACCTAGCACCGGTGGTTACATTAAACTTGCGGTCAAAGTGGATAGGGTCACATGTTCTACGACAGAGGTTATGCATAGTTTTTATGCCATGGCTCTCAAACCGTTGGTTCAAACGATTCTGCCGACGGGGGTTTATATGGTTCATGTGACCACTAAACCTAACAATAAATGTTATCTCCAACAGTTCCGACAAATTAGGCATAGCGCGCTATTCTAGGTGGAGTTGGCCAAATTGGTGGGCCTAACTCCAGTTAATCCACTTTTGGTGAAGTTTCTTTAGGCCAGATTGGACAAAACTTCTGTTGGTGATAACTTTCACTAGACAGAACCTTTTGGAGTGAATTTTTTTTTTATTTCGGGTATTCTGAGCATTCAAGAGCCAATGGTATAGGTTGCAAAGTCAACAGAGCTGATCTTCAGGTACTTTTTCAGCATAGAAGCTTGGAGAACTATTAGAGCCTAGGGAGTGTTGGCGCTATATTGGGCTATGGTTAACCATTGGAGGTGAAAACAAAGCCAATATTTATTGTTTTCTGTGTCCTGAACTCATTTCCACAACTTATTTTGCCTACTTAGGCTTTCTTATCACTATATAACCAATTTGAGCATCTAATAAGAGAAAGGACATGCCCATTTGGGGGCCTTGGACTCGGCAAATGTAGCCTAGGAGGGGTGAACTACCTCATCAGTTGTTGTGTTATATTATGTGACTTTATCTTTCTATGTTTTTCAGAATTAATCTGCTAAACAGTGAAATGAAATAACACTCCTTCACACATAAGACTTAGAAATTTACCAAAAATACTTTGTTTCAATTGCAAGACATGAGTAATAGTTTGCACATATAATTTAATGAAAATGAATATCTTGAACAACAAATACAATTAGTTTCATTTTCAGATCATCAACCATAACACAGAAGATATAACACTGGGGAAAGCACCAGCCTAAAACCCCAACTCTGTATTATCATACAAGTGGAAATCTTATTCAAGTTAAAAAAAGAATTAGCTCTCAAGCTATCTTGATCTCTCTGCACTCAAACAATACAGCTCACAGACTCAATAGACATAGAATATATCTTCCTCAAGCCCTCCAAGCCTCCTATTTCCTTGCGCAGTTTTGATTGGGGTCCAATGATATCACGTGTGAATTGGCCTCATCACACTCACTATAACCTCAGGTCCAACTGCGCAATCCATAAGGAATAATATCCCTTCTGCATGCAAGGAATATCCTAGCAACTAATAGTACATTGTCCCTCCATCTGATCTCAACTGGGTCTCTGACTGAACTAACATGCATGAGTTATCCATGAGTTAATACTTAGTTATCTGAATTACAGTGGTTACATGCATGCAAGCATTAACTAACTGAACTCTCATTAATTTAACAACTTGTTAAATTAATCTAACTGGACTTGACTAAGTTAAACTAAATCAACTGATTACAACTCAATATTACAACTCATCCTTATCTCTTTAACTGAAGGTTAAATTCCTCAATTAATGGAGATAATGTTACATGTCCTCACATAGACTTCAAGTTTGATTTTCCTTAACTAATTAACTCAAGATGAATTAATTAATTAATTTCCAAATTGTTGTTGATATCAAATTCGAATTTTACTTCCTATGTTTAGTCTAGGGACTGACTAAAATTAGAAGGGATCCTGAAATGCTATTTTTAGAAAATCTATTTTTAGCACTTTCACTTTTCACCCATTGTTGCTAAGACCTCCAATGGTTGAACTGCTATTTATAGCCTGGCTATTTATATCAATGCTATTTTTAGCATTTCTTGTTGCACATTTCAACACTCCCTCTCATAAGAAAGGGATTATCAGTAATCCCGATCCTGTCTCTGTGGAACTCAAACTTCCTTTTCGACAACGCCTTTGTCAAAATATTTGCATCCTGCTCCTCGGTCGAAACATACTGCAACATCATGATCCTCTTGACCACACAGTCTCATAGATGATGGTGACGGATATCTATATGCTTAGACCTATCATGAAACACTTGATTCTCAGATAGTTTTATGCAACTCTGATTATCACAGTATATCACTGTAGGATCCATCATCTGACCAAACAATCCCACTAGAATCTTCTGCATCCAAATGGCCTCACATACTGTCTGACTCGCAACCATGTATTCAGCCTCTGCTGAGTTAAGTGCAACTAATCTCTGTTTCCTGCTATACCAAGAAACTGCAGTTGAACCAAGGTTGAAGATTCCTCTAGAAGTGCTCTTCCGGTCTGATGGACTACCAGCCCAATCTGCATCTGTGAAGCCTTGCAGCTTCACTCCCTCTGTCCATCTGTACCATAATGCATACTTTGTAGTGCCTCTGAGATATCCCAACACATGCTTCGCTGCCTTCCAAAACAACTTGGTAGGTTGAACCATAGCTTGACTCAGTTGGTTCACCGCAAATCATAAGTCGGGTCGTGTGTTCACCAGATACATGAGTGAACCCACCAACTGTCGATAAACAGTAGCAGCTACTACCACACCTGATGTAGCATACTCCTTCATCCAGTTCCCAGCTAGAGGAGTCTGCATGGGCTTGCACTTCTCCATGTGAAAGCACCTGAGTATCTCATTGGCATACTTGTCTTGAGACACAAATACTTCCCCATCTTTCTGCCACATTTCCATGCCTAGAAAGTAGTGCATGAGGTCCATGTCCTTCATCTCGAACTCTCTTGCAAGGTCCTCCTTGCAAGATTGTATCAGTTTCTCATCACCTGTCAAAATCAAATCATCGACATAAAGTACAATAATCAAGGGCTTACCATCTACCATGATGTGGTATAGGTTCGCATCTGCTTCACACTTGGTGAAGCCCAACCCGGTGAAATAGCTGTCGATCCTAGTATACCAAGCACAGGGTGCTTGCTTCAGCCCATATAGTGCTCACTTACAAACATGCGACTCGCGATCGAAGGTCTCAAATCCTTCAGGTTGCTCAATGTATACCTCTTCCTCAATCTTCCCATTGAGGAACGTCGTCTTCACATCCAACTAATGGATCTTCCAACCCATCTGAGCTAATAGGGCTAGCATCGATCTGATGGATGAGTACCTTGCTATGGGAGCAAAGGTCTCATCGTAGTCGATCCCCTCAACCTGTGAGAAACCTCGGGAAACAAACCTTGCCTTGTGTTTCTCAACACTGCCATCAGTTGCCTGCTTTACCTTGTAAGGCCATCAGGAACTAACCACTGATTTGCCCGCAGGTCTAGGGACAACATCCCACACACTGTTCTGCATGATAGAATCGTACTCTTCTACCATTGCATCAACCTAGACTAGTTGCTGCACTGCCTCCTGAAAAGAATAAGGTTCTATCGCTACACACTTCCCAACTAGGTCCACGTAGCAAGTGTATCTCTTGGAAGATCTCCTCTATCTGCGATGAGAGGATAGCTGCCCCACATTCTCTCTCGCATCCTGCATCAATCTATTAGCTTCTCGCTAGTGTTTCCGCCCATCTCTGGAAGACTCTCCAACAGTGGTGGTCTCCACTACTGGATCCTCTACATGTAGCTGATCCACATCATCAGGAGGCTCCTACTCCTTTGGAACTAAAAGTTCCTCATCCCCATGCAATTTGAGCTCCCTCTCAAGTGACACTTGCATGGCTCTCTACTCATTGAACTTCAGATCCCTGTGCACTACGATCCTCTGACTGGCAGGCAGAAACACACGATAGTCGTCGGGTGTATCTATGTACCACACAAGTATCCCCAACTCAATTGTTTGGTCTAGCTTCTTCTGAGCATCTTTGGTCACATGGTAGAAAACTAGTGATCCAAAGATACGAAAGTGACTCACATCTGGTCGCTTCCCTGAAAAAGCCTCCATAGGTGTCTTCATCCCCAAAATACGATGAGGACTTCTGTTCTGAAGGTACACTGTTGTATTGCATGCCTCAGCCCACAGATGAAGTGGTAGGCTTTGGTCATGCAACATTGCTTAAGCTGCTCCCACGATAGATCTATTCTTCCTTTTGGCCACCCCACTCTATTGTGGGTTATGAGGTGTCGTCAATTCCCATTTAATTCCTTATGCAACACAGAAGTCTTTAAACTGCTGGGAAATATACTCTCCACCATTGTCGTTGCGCAAGGCTTTTACTTTCTTCCCAGATTCTTTCTCTATCGAGGATTTAAACTCACAAAACCTCAAGAAGGTCTTATCCTTCTTTTGCATAAAGTAGATCCAGCATCTACGAGAAAAATTATCAATGAAAATAACATAGTACCTTTATTTAGTGTTGGAGGCTGTAGAGAATGGTCCACATACATCTGAGTGAACTCACTCCAGGATTGCTCCAGCTCTACTATCCCGATCCTGAAAGGAAGCTTTTGCATACTTACCTAGGGTTCATTCTTTGCATGTGTTTGTTTGCTCCATTTTTCTCTTGGGTAAGCAGGTAGAAATTTGCTACATGATCTTCAAGGCCCTATGATGCAAGTGGCCCAGCCTCTTATGCCATAGCTCACCAACATCTTGGCTTTGCACCACCTTTGATTTGCAACTCAGTGCAGCACAGTCATCTACCTCCAGCTTGTAGAGATTCTTTACTCGAATCCTTATTCGCTTGGTCTATCCAGTGTCGATATGCCTCAGGAACACTTTTCCTTTACTAAAGACTACATCATAGCCTTTATCTTCTAGCATAGAAATAGACACAAGATTCTTTTTCAAACCTGGTACATATTTAACAGCAGATAGGGTGAGAGGAGCACCATGCTCCCTCTGAAACACCATTGTACCTTCACCTGAGACACAGTATTTTCCATCATCATCCATCTCGATCTGCATCTGGAGATCCTTCTCCTCCAATATACTAAAACGATTCTTGTTACCCGACATGTGGAAAGAAGCTCCACTGTCCAGGTACCAAACACATCCCACCATGGATGAAACCATGCATGTGATAAGCGAGAAATCCAGCTCAAATTGTGAAGCTAGTGCATCACCATTAGATCCCTTTGAGGAACCCTTCTTGGATTTCTTCTGTGGACAATGCATAGCATAATGGCCCACTTCATGACAGTGAAAGCATCGCACCTTCGACTTGTCAACCTTCTTCCCACCATGAGAAGATTTGGATTGGGACACCTTCCCTTTCCCTTTCTTAGCTTTACTCGCTAAAGCTATATTTTCTTCATCATCTTGTTTTGATGAAGAACCATCCCTGGTGCTCCGCCTTATCTCCTCTTACATCAGATCCGACCAAAGTCATTCCCAATCTGGCAGTTTCTCTCTTCCATTAACCGAGTCCTGGGAGCTATGCTAGCTCTTAGGAAGACCGAGGAGTGCTAGACTCACTATGTCATCATCAGCAGTCACGACCCCTACACTTGCAAGCTCATCCCTACAGGTGGTGATCTTGTTCAGGAACGTAGAGATTGTGTCGCCCTTTTTGCACTTGACCTTGCGAAGTTTGTCCTTCAATGCCAGCTTCCTCTGATCACTGCTATTCTGATAAAGATCTTTCAATGTTTTCCACATCAAAAATGAAGTCTCCTTCCCATGGAGGCTTGAGACAATGTGATCTCGAACTCCCTTCAGGAGGATTCTCCTTGCTCTAGCAACACACTTTTTCCATTTCGCCAGTTGAGTAGCATCAGTCGGCTTTTGGACTTCTTGATCAATGAAGTCCTTGAGACCCTTATATTCCAATACTGCCTCCATGCAATCCTTCCAGGCTATATAATTCGAACTACCATAAAGGGCATATTCGAGTCTTAAACCACTTAACACCATCGGTCAAATAGATGTGATAAGAACTCAATTCGATATTCAGAAACCAAACTTTGAACTTCTCCTGCTTGTATATTGTTCTTCCTTGATCACCTTTGCTCTAATACCATGTAGAAATTCCCATTGTAGATCACTTGGTAATGCAATGTACTAAAGCAAAACACTTGATCTACTTCTACAAACAATTTAGCGAAAGCTTAATCGAACATGAGCAACATCAAGCATGAACATATATAACTAAAAATGAGAAGTAATCAACCATAACACAGAAGATATAACACTGGGGAAAGCACCAACCTAAAACCCCAACTTTGTATTATCATACAAGTGGAAATCTTGTTCAAGTTACAAAAAGAATTAGCTCTCAAGCTATCCTGATCTCTCTGCACTCAAACAATACAGCTCATAGACTCAATAGACATAGAATATATCTTCCTCAAGCCCTCCAAGCCTCCTATTTCCTTGCACAGTTTTGATTGGGGTCCAATGATATCACATGTGTGAATTGGCCTCATCACACTCACTGTAACCTCAGGTCCAACTGCGGAATCCATAAGGAATAATATTCCTTCTACGTGCAAGAAATATTCACCAAGGAATATCCTAGCAACTAATAGTACACTGTCCCTCCATCTTATCTAAACTGGGTCTCTGACTGAACTAACATTCATGAGTTATCCATGAGTGAATACTCAGTTATCTGAATTACAGTGGTTACATGCATGCAAGCATTAACTAACTGAACTCTCATTAATTTAACAACCTGTTAAATTAATCTAACTGGACTTGACTAAGTTAAACTAAGTCAACTAATTACAACTCATCCTTATCTCTTTAACTAAAGGTTAAATTCCTCAATTAATGGAGAAACTGTTGCATGTCCTCACATAGACTTCAAGTTTGATTTTCCTTAACTAATTAACTCAAGATGAATTAATTAATTAATTTCCAAACAAATGTTGATATCAAATTCGAATTTTACTTCCTATGTTTAGTCCAGGGACTGACTAAAATAAGAAGGGATCCCGAAATGCTATTTTTAGAAAATCTATTTTTAGCACTTTCACTTTTCACCCATTGTTGCTAAGACCTCCAATGGCTGAACTGCTATTTATAGCCCAACTATTTATAGCAATGCTATTTTTAGCATCTTCTATTTTTAACATTTCTTGTTGCTCATTTCAACATGGAAGGTGCATTAGTAAGCCCAAAAGGCATGACCAAAAATTCATAATGATCCTCATGAGTTCTGAATGTTGTTTTTAGAATGTCTTTAGTCTTCATTACAATTTGATGATATCTTGAACAAAGATCCAGCTTGGTGAAATAAATTGCTCCATGTAATTCATCAATGGCAGGAATAGGAAATTTATCTTTAATAGTGAGCTTGTTGATCTCCCTATAATCTAGACACATACACCATGATCCATCCTTCTTGTACACCAATACTACTGGAGCAGAGAAAGAACTTTGACTAGGTTGAATTATAATAGCCTCTTGCATTTCAGCAACCATATGTTCAATTTCACTTTATAAGGATATTTATGCCTGATGTTTGGAGGAATAGTTCCTGGAATCAAGTGAATTGCATGATCATGATAGTGAATAGGTGGGAGGCCTTTGGGAGTCTCAAACACCTTGGAATGATTGTCCAAGGAATTTTGGAGATTTGGAGAAATAGAGGATTTCGATGTTTGAACCCCTAGTGAGAATAATTGTGCAATTACACCCTTTTGTTCATTCCTAAGAATCTTTTTCATGACATTAGAGCTAGTTATCTTTCCCGGTTTCCCTGTGACACCCCTTAATTCAAATTCCTTTCCTCCCGCAAAAAAAATCAAGAAAAGTTATTGAAAATTGAAAATTTTTGTCCCCAAATATTGCAACCATTGGACTTCTAGTACAACATCAACACCACCCATTGGAATGGAAATAATTGGAATATTCAATACATATTCCCACATGGTTAGCTTGATAGTATGGCACTTTCTAGAGCAATTTATAGTTCCTCCATTTGCAACCATCACTTGACACTCTGGTGCTAGATATAGGAAGCAATTCAATTCCTTAGATATCTTATAATGAATAAAATTATGGGTACTACCTGAATCAATAAGCATTATTACCTTTTTCTTCTTGATATATCCTTCTATATTGAGAGTTTGAGGAGTGGTAATTCCTGCCAATGCATTATAGCATATGTTTGGATTAATTTCTTCTTTCTCTGGGATTGGTTCCTATTGTATATCCTCCTCTTTTGATGTTTCTTATTCCTTTTCTTCCTCCTCTTCACAATCTATGTATAATAATTTCTTCTCAACACACTTATGACCTTTAGTGTATTTTCTATCACAACTGTCACAAAGCCCTTTTCTCTTTTTTTTCCTCCAATTGTTGTGGTGTCAACTTTGTAGGTTTTGGAATGCTAGGAGCAGCAACACTTCCATATTTATAGTTATGAGTGGTAGAATTCCTTGTTTCCATAATTTTTCTTTCAACTTTTCTTGCCACCCCGAATGTCTTCTCCAATAAATTAGGTTCCCAAGGGTGAATCTCATGTTGGATGTTATCCTTTAAGGTGCTTATGAATACATCAACCCTATGCTCCTTTGGAATATAATTTACCCTGATATTCAAGTTTTGGAAGTCCTCAATGTGCTCCACCATTGAACCCTTTTGTTTGAGATTTATCAATTGGCTAAAGAAGGTGTTGCTCTTTGTATCCTCATAATGTGTTATCATTCCTTAGTAAAAATTAACCAAGTGAAAAATGGTTTATGAGAAAAAAAGTACATTGATACCATACAAATTGATTGGGTTCTAAATATAAAGTCGCAATGTGTACCTTTTGTGTGTGTTGCACATTATGGAGATCGAAATATTGCTCCATCGGTAATATCCATGTTACTGGATCCTTGCCATCAAACTTCCTCATATCAATATTTGGAATATGGTGGGTCTTAAATCTAAAGTTAGATCCTATGGAATCATTATTAACATTCCTTTTATTCTCATCATGAGTTTCATCTAATACATTTTCGCAATTAAGAAGCATTTCTTGTAGCAACTTTGTCAAACCTTCCATGTCTGCTTTTAAACCATTCTTCAAAGCTTCCATATTGCCTTTCATTTTTGCTGCTATAACATCCATATTAGCTTCCATACCATTCTTCAAACCATCTATCTTAGCTTCCATTTCACTTTTGGTTACTCTTTGCGAGAGTAAAATTTGTTGCACTTGGTCTCGTAATTTTGATATATCATGTTGCATTTCTTCCTCTTCTTCATGCGTCATAGTAGAGCATTATGGTTTCTTACTAGGTGTTTCCATTTTATTCCTTTGAGTCATTTTTGAATAAAACAATTATATTTATGCTTTACTATGCCCCTTGAATCACTTCAAATTGATTTTTCAAACAAAACTTATGCCAATTTTAAAAAACAATACACACATTTTTCTGGCTTTGTAGGAGCTAGATATTGAAACTGTTGTATCTCTATCAATTAGAATCTCCAAGATCTGAAATTTGGTCCTATGGTAGCCCGTTGAGACTTATTTCAAATTCCACAAGTTGGACCAAATTTGGATTCTTCAAGATGAAGTTATGTCCAATATCCCACGATGTCCTAATTATGGACTAGTTTAGTACAACGAACTTCTACAGAGTGACATGTATCATTATTTCGACCTTATACCCTAAAAATGATATACAAAACACTAAATTCTATGCAATTTATTCCACCTTTTACTAAATTTAATTTGATGCCCGCAGAGGAATATATGATGATTTTCCCAAGGTCACCTATTTGAGACGAAATTCTAGAGCATGAAAAAAACCCTAACTTCCACGAATCATATCTCCAAAAATATAGCGCACCAAGATCTGAAATTTTTTCACAAGGTTCATCAATATTTCTTCTCCCCGTGATATCAATTTCAGCTTCTAAATTTTTGTAGAAAAAAAATTATAGCACAAATTCAAAGATGACCTATTTGAAGAAGCAAAACCCTAGAATCGAAAGCTCTGATACCAATTGTTATGCAACCAACTCACAAAAAGATAGATCAACAACTTAAGAAGTATCCTCTTCAAGGGGGAAACCTCCTTTACATTACATAAATGAACAATTCTTAGATGATACAAATGAAAAGATCTCCTTTGTATATATAAGAGTCTAAGGGGTCACAATATAATCAGAGCCTACATAACAATAATAATGTAAGGGGACAACAATAACAATAGTGGACTTCTATGGGGCACAAAAATAACAATATCAAGGCTACATGGGCACGAAAGTAATAATACGGGGGATACACTAGTATTATAGGGGCCTAACATATTAGCTAAAACCTTGTTTCAATCAAACTACCAAGCCTCGGGTGTAAATTTGCTAACAGAAGAAGGAGAAAGTCGAAGAGAAGAGGAGAAAAATAAGGTCAAGACCGCAACAAAGGAAATCCAAATGAAGCACCGCGTGTCTCACTGGTATAAAAATATAATCCACTATTTACTTTTTCTGAGTTGTCCAATCAATTTTGATAAAGTTGAATACTGGGCTTTGAGGCTACAAGCCTAGAAGTTTGTCATTTCAAATGGCCAACTAGATTGGAAAGACCTAGTGGGGATTTTGATTTTATTCTTGGTTGGAGAAGAAATCCATAAAGTGATGGATGAGTTCCATAATTGTGTGTGTGGGGGGCATTATAGTTGGAGAGCTACATCCAATAAAATTCTCAAAGAAGGTTTCTATTGGCCCAAGTTTTTTGGTGAGGTACATGCATATGTTTGGGCCTTTGAGAAGTGCCAAATGTTTGCTGAAAAACATAAATTAACACCTTTTCTTTTAATTCATGATTTTGTTAAAGAGCCTTTTAGATAGTTGGGGTTATACAACATTGGGGAAATACACCCACCCTTCAATGGTCAACACAAATGGATTCTAACAGACATTGATTACTTCACTAAGTGGGTGGAAGTCGTCCAGCTATAAATGCAACCGATGTCATGGTTATTAAATTCATGGAGGAGAATATCCTTGCCAAGTTCAATTTCCCAAGGAATATTATCATTGATAATGCTCAAGTTTTTAAATTTGCCAAGTTTCTGAGATTTTGCGAGAAGTATAACATCATTGTGGGTCACTCCACTAGCTACTATCCATAAGGAAATGGATTGGGTGAATCATCAAATAAAACCTTGGTAAGGATTCTTAAGAAGACATATCAGAAAATCGGAAAAATTGGGACTGATAACTGAAGTTTGATTTATGGGTCAATAGAGTTACTACTAAGAGGTCGACTGGGAAATCTTCTTTTGAATTAGTGTATAGGAAATTTTTAATTTTCCCTATACAACTAGCAATGCCAGTGGCCAAAATTCTATAGGATGTTGATGGAGAGCCAAATTATCTAACCAGGAGGATCAATCAGCAGGCATAACTTCAAGAAACTGGGGGGGAGATGACTCAGAATTTGATTCAATATCAAGAAAATATAAAGGCTCTGTTTGATAGAAAGGCAAAAAACAGAACCTTACAGCTAGGGGAATTGGTACTCAGGTGGGATGTTAGAGAAGAATATAACGGAAAACATTAAAAATTCGATCCCTTATGGTTTGACATTTCAATATTTTTGAGGCAAAGGGGAACAATACTTTCTTGCTGGAAAAATTAGATGGTGAAGTGCTTGAGTTGCCTGTGAATGAGAAGTTTCTCAAGCTTTACTTCCAACACTAAAGAGGTCCATTTTCACCCACTGTATATATCAGTGAGCCATTGTATATACCAATAATGCTTTAAGTTTTTAATGTTTATGCTTTTTTCTTTTCATATACTTGAATAAAATGACTCCATGCCCAATGGATAGAAGTCACTAATCTGCAGGTTCTCAATACATTGCTTGCAATATTGTATCCAATTGGATTCAATGTTGTCACCTACTACACCTTTTTGAAATTATGTCAAATGATGTCAAATGGTGGCCAAAAATGGGAGATGAAGTGAAAAAAGGAGAAAGAGGAGAGAAAATATCAGAGGCTGAAATCACGAGGAGGAAGCCAAAATAATAATAATAATAATAATAATAAGCCTATGTCTCAAAGCCAAAAGAAAAATCGAACTCCAAAGGGAGGCCAAAATTTTGGAGGCTGAAATCCAAAGAGGAGTGTCAAAATTTGGAACCAATCACATCAAAACCATTTTAAAGTCCTTTTCGAAAAAGTTCTGAAGAGAGGGGCTTCGATATTATATGGCACCCAGTCATAGAAAACCAAAGGAACAAGGGTTGCAGAACTGGGCGAAGCACCTAAGTGCTAAGATGGAATTTCCAAGGATGGTGGCATCAAAACTTTGCTTTAATTATTCATTGAAAATCTTCCGATGAGAGGAGCTCTGATATCATGTGGCAGCTAGTCACCAAATCTCAAAAGAATTGAGGGCATAGAGCAGGCATAACATCTAAGTGCCAAGAAGGAATATCGGAGGTTGAAGGCATCGTAACTCATTTTAATTATTTTTTGAAAAAATTCCGATGTTGAAGGACTCTAATACATACTGACACTTGGTCACGAAAATACAAAGGAAACCAGGGCAAAACCAAGGGCCCTAGGGACCCTTTCTCTCTCCTCAAAATTGGACACATGTCAGCAGATATTTGGTTCCGAGAAGTTGACTGGGTAGATTATGTCAGCATGATGTGGTCAAAAAATGACACATGGGAGGCGATTTCAACCTTTTGGAGGGCCTAAAGGGACAAATCTAGGTGACACATGTCACCACTCAGGAGGAACCACGTGGAGATGATAACGCTAGCACGATGTCATTTCGGATATATGTATTTCAGAGGTGAGAGAAATCAAAACTCTTTTCTAATTAGCTTTTGAAAATGTTTCGATGATGAGAGCTTTGATATTATATGGCACCCGGTCATGGGAATTCCAGAGAAACTAAGGCGTAGAGCTGGGGTCGAGCACCAAGAGCTATGAGCTCAATGGAAGTGGGAGTTTTTGTAACTCCAATATTAATTCTTAATTTGGAAACTTCCAATGAAGAGGGTTTCCAATGAACACTAGCACATGGTCATGAGACATCCACAAAACCCAGAGCCAAGGGAAGATTTAGCACCTAAGTGCTATGGGCCATATCAAGGATTTGAATATCATAACTCCTATGTAAATTCTAATTTGTAAAAGTTCTAATCATGAAGGGGCTCTGATATGTGGTGGTGCTTGCTCATGACCATCCAAAGAACTAAGGGTGAAGCACAAATTACAAAGGGAGATATGCCCCCTGATAGGGTCCCATCGGATAAATAGGACGAGGGTCAAAGGAAGAGGAGCTTGAAGGCATCAAAACTTTATGTTTTCGAAATGTTATTTCAAATGAAGTTACGAGGATATAAGGCTCTAATATTGCAACGCCTATGCATTAAGCCTTTGTTCATAGGCAGTGGTCCCATGGTTGGTAAGTGATAAAGGAGCTTAAGCAATAGGAGCACAGGGTGATCGGAGTTTTGTGTTTTCGTAATGATATTTAATAAGAGTTATGAGATGTATTGGGTTCCGATAGTATAGCCTAGAGTGTAGGGAGGTGGATGGGTCAACAGCTATGTGATGGGACATTTTCAATACCACCACACTTGATCATGGCCAGTTCCAAGAGGATATATTAAACAATTAGGTTGAGAAAGCAACAAGCATATTGGTTGGTAACCTGAAGGAACACCATGGCAAAGACGTGGTCTAATCAGAGGAAATCACATGAATTGGCATGGAGATTTTCTTTTGTAGCTATCATTCATCTTTCCCATGTTTTGTTATTTTGTAATTTTTGTGTTTTAAAGAAGGAATCAATCTGTTCTGTAATCATTTGAATATGCGCATGCCAAGACAGCTAGTTGACCAAATAATTGTAACATTAGAAGATATTTTGTAACTTTTGATTCAAAGCTCCCCCGCTTTTCCCATAAATATGGGGAAGAAACTCATTTGACAGGTTCCAAAATCCTATTCCTAGAGGTCTGAAATCTATCTTTACAGGTATTCTGAGTTCTGTGTATAAAAAGAGGTTCCAACTCTTGGTTCAATGGCTTGTTCACGAGGTGCTAATGCTTATACAAATTTCAACTGTGTTGGACCTATGACATGGACACCATTTTCAAAGATTAATGAAGCAGATCTGGTGATTCCAAGCAAAGTAATGTGTATTATGTGTTCCCCTCTTTTTGCCATTTCATGTATGTTTATCTTCCTTTGAAATTGTGTAAAGAAATTGTTGGCTTCACTCTCAAATTATGCATTTACTTATGTTATAGGGTAGCAATGATACCTGTGAGATCACAAATTTACTAATGTTATAATGTGATAGGATGTACCCATGAAAATATAGAGCGAGAAACCTTAAATGCGCTCCACAATTTCTACACTTTCATCTCCATGTTCTTCCATAGTTTTGTTGGGATTCATTTCTTAGGATTTTGTGTTATCCAACCCTCTACATTTAATTCATTTCCTTATTTTATCTCTCTCATTTTTTTACTACAATGACAAATATTAAGCTGCATTTTACTGTGTGTCAACCACCATATCGGGACATTTATCTTGGGATGAGCGATATCTTCCTACATGTGTGTTTGTCTGTGTGTGTGTGTGTGTCTGTGTGTGTGTGTGTGTGTGTGTGTGTGTGTGTTTAAGTCTACCTTGGTGAAGGATGATTGAACCAAGTTTTGAATCAATATAATTCCAATTATATTAAATAAATAGTGCACACAAATACCAACAAATCCTCAAAGCATTGTGTTTAAGTCTACCTTGGTGAAGGGTGATTGAACCAAGTTTTGCATCAATATAATTCCAATTATATTAAATACATAGTGCACACAAATATCAACAAATCCTCAAAGCACTCCTCTAAGATGTCCTAGGAACTGACCCTTTCCTCAACCTAGGGGTTATCTCTAGGAGCTACAACATGTATCAACATAGTGTGCATAAGGAGTTCCAAGTTGGGGAACATGTTTACTTGAGAGTTAGACCCAAGAAAATTTCCTTCAAGATTGGGTTATGTGCCAAGTTGGCACCACAGTTTTGTGGGCCTTTTGAAATACTTAAAAGAATATGGCCAATTACCTATAGGCTAGCTTTACCTCCATCAATAAAAATCCATGATGTTTTCCATGTTTCTTTTCTTAAAATATATATACATGACTGTAATCATGTGATTGATTGGTCTGTGCTATAGGTGGAACTAGAGGGAGATTTTCAGCCAGAGCCACTGTGCATCCCAGACCGGAGGAGCCTCATGCTCTGAAACCTAGCAATAGAGCAAGTCAAAGTACAGTGGAGACGCTTTGGGCCTAAGGAAGCCACTTGGGAAATGACTAATACAATGCAAACGTCATATCCTTTTTTCTTTGTTGGTTGAAGAAAATTTATATAAATTTGTAAAAACTATACAGTGTTGTATATATAAAGCTCCATAAACAGTATGTATGCTTTTAAGCATGTTTTTTGTGTTTTATATGGATAAAGAACACTGAGGATAGTGTTCCCCCAAGGGCGAGGGGTTTGTGAAAACCCTTATTATTTCCACCAATATATATAACGTATATATTTGCAAAAAAATGTTGTAAAAGCAACAAGAAAATCCTAGTTTAATTTTCCCCTTGAATCAAATTAGGAATAAAATTGTAATCCACATCACAAAACAACTTGTACGAGTTAACTAAGTTAAATTGACTTAGTTGGTTAAGTTAATTCGAGTTGAGGTCTAACTTGAGTCATGTAGAGTGTCTCCTACATTATAGGAGCCTTGGTTGATTTTATTTTGATTTGTAATGAATTAATTCAATTTAGCTGAGTTAAAGTCAATGAAACTAGTTCCAACTAATGGAGGAACTAGTAGGAGCTTAGACAGTGGGGTGTTGCTTCATGTGTTAAACTAGTTAACTAATGATTCACCCATAAATAACTCATGCATGTTAGGTTTGAGAGTTTCCCAGTTGAGATTGGAGTTCAGGGATAGTCTACTATCAGTTGTATAATCATTTGAATTACACAGTGGTGCATGCAGTCAGAGGAAGGCCTATGAGGATTGCGCAATTCATATTGAGGAATTTCCCTAATTAATAGGGGGCTAGTTCCCAAGGAAACAACGCAAGGAAATAGGGACTTGGGAAAGCATAAAATTGGTTAAGTATTGACCAGAGCTTGTCTAGGAAGCTGTGAGATAGATAGATATAGTGCAGAGGTTGCTCGGGCTTGAGAAATGCATTGTAATCTTCTAATACTTTTTTACTAATGCAATATACAGATAGTATAGGTTTTTAGTTGTGGCTTTCCCCATGAAATAATTGTGTAATCTATTATTGAATTCTTTCTCTTGTATGTTTCATGATTTTGTGATCGTTTAATTGTTTCTGTTGATGAGTAGATAGATTCAAGTCTATTGTTTTAGTAAATTACAATTAGCAGTTTGAATCTACAAGGAATTTCTACATGGTATTGGAGTAGAAATCACTTTAGAAAAGGAGAATATGATTTTGTCTTTTGCAGGTGAAATCGAATTTGCAGTATCATCCTTCAGAGCTAGCGGGATGTCCTTCTACAGATTGAGACTCAAATATGCCCTTGAGGGTAGTTCGAACTATATTTCTTTGAAGCACAGGATAGATGTCGTGTTGGAAGACAACCGATGAAAGAATTCATAGACAAAGATATTCCTAAGACTCCAGCAATTGACGCTCAAGATCTGGCAGAGTGGAGGAAATGTGTTGCAAAGGCGAGAAGGATCATACTAGAAAGAGTTCAAGATCATATTGTCTTGAACCTCCATGGGAAGGAGACTCTATATGCAATGTGGAAGGCCTTGACAAACCTGTTTCAAAAGAGTAATGACCATAGGAAGCTAGAACTAAAGGACAAGCTCAGGAAAATCAAGATGGAGAAGGGTGACACAATACCAAAGTACTTGAACAAGTTCACAAAATTTTGGGATGAGCTTGGAAGTGTTGGTGTTACAGTTGCTGAAGATGTCTAGTCATCCTATCACTTCTAGGCCTTCCCAAGAGCTGGCACAACTACCAGGATCCGGTAAATGAGAGGCAGAAGTTACCAGAGTGGGAGAATTTGTGGTTCGACTTAGTGCAATAAGAGATTCGGAAGAACACCAGAGATGGATACTCATCCAAGCATGATGATGAGGAGAATTGTGCATTGGTTGGAAAGGAAAAGAAAGGGAAATGGAAGTCATCCCATTCCAAATCAGATTCTAATTAGTTAGGCAAGAAGAAGGACTTGTTGAAGATTAAATTTTTTCATTGTCATGAGCTGGGACACTACACGATGAAGTTTCCGCATAAGAAGGCTGAAGGGAATCCCTCAGGAGGAGTAGTAGGTGAAGCTCTTGCTTCACAATTTAAGTTGGATTTCACCCTCATTGTTTGAATGGTGAAATCGATGATGGGTAGTATGTGGTATCTGGATAGTGGAGCCTCATTCCATATGACTGGTAATAAAGAATTTTTCAGTGAATTGGAGGAGAAGGACCACCAAATGCATATTGAAATGGGAGATGATGGAAGGTATAGCATGATTGGCATCGATACTGTTACTTTTCAAAGGGAGTGTGGTTATCCTCTCATATTAAAATATGTCATGTATGTTCCAGGTCTGAAGAAGAATTTGGTTTTAGTTTCTATGTTGGAAGCCATGGCTAGCATGTGATATTTAGCAAAGGAAAGGCTTTCCTTCATCACATAGCCTTAGGATAAGTGAAGTGGATCAGGGTTTGGGTGAAGAACCTCTACAAATCAGATGTAGAAGATTGTTCTACTTTGAGCACAAATGCAGAGAAGGTGCAGAGCCAAGACATCAGTGAATTGTGGCATAGAATATTGGCCCACTTGCACCATGGAACTTTGAATATCATGAAACAGATTTCTACAAGACTTCCCAAGGGTGCACTAGAGCAGAGAGATACATGCAAAGGGTGTGCATTGGGGAAGTAAACCAAATCCACCTTTCATGATAAGGATAGTCAAGCACAATTGATCCTTGGAATATTTATCTTAGATGTGTGTGGATCATTCTCGACAGCCTCCACGACCAATCACAGGTATTATGTAATATTTTTAGATGATTTCTCACATAATTGATGGATTTGCTTCGTGCAGAAGAAAGATCATATGTTCTCTAAATTTTGTGAATTTAAAGCACTTGTTGAGAAAGACACTGGCAGGAAAGTGAAGGCTCTCAGGAGCGATAACGGTGTAGAATATGTGTCGAATGAATTCAAGAACTTATGTGCATCAGAAGGCATTTGATGGGAGTTAATAGCACCCCATAACCCACAACAAAATGGGGTGTCTGAAAGGAAGAACATAATTATTGTGGGAGTTGCATGGGCGATGTTATATGATCAAGGCCTATTGTTGCACTTGTGGGCTGAAGCATGCAACACAGATGTATATGTACAGAAAAAGAGTCCTCATCAGATTCTGGAAATGAGTACACTAGAAGAATATTTTTCAGCTAAGAAACTAGATGCTTCAAGATCTTTGGTTCGTCAGTTTACTATCATATTACCAAGGATGCAAGGAAAAAGATAGAGCCAACAACTGAGTTGGGCATATTTTTGGGGTACATTGATACACCTCGCAACTATCAGGTGTACTTGCCATCTCACAGGATGACAATGATTCGTAGAGATGTGAAGTTTAATGAAGAAAAGGCCATGAGATGTTCCCTTCAGAGGGATCTTCAATTACATGTAGATGAGGAGCTTTTATCTCCAAAGGAAGAACCTTAGGATGATGTGGAGAAACCAAATGTAAAGGAGCAGAGAGTGGAAGCACCCACTCATGCAGAGACTTCTAGAGATGGAAGGAAGCACACCAGAGAGGCTGATAGATTGATGCATGATGCTAGAGAGAATGTGGGAGCACCCACATCACCGCGCAAGAAGAGGAGGTCACCAAATCGGTATGCTAGCTACATGGCTCTAATGAGCAAGAGTGTATAGATTCAACCATCCTCATTCAAGGAAGCGGTGCAGAAACCAATATGGGTTGATGCCATGGTAGAGGAGTATGACTCCATTATCAGAAGCAATGTTTGGGAAGTGGTAAAAAGACTAGTAGACAAGTCGATGGTGAGTTCCAGATGGCTTTACAAGGTAAAGTAAGTAGCATTTGGGAGTGTGGAGAAACGCAAGGCCAAATTTGTGGCCATAGTATTCTCTCAGGTGGAGGGAATTGATTACGAGGATACCTTTGCTCTAGTAGAAAAGTACTCTTTAATCAAATATATTCTAACACTTCCAGCACAGTTGGGATGAAAGATAATTAGATGGATGTGAAGACAACATGCCTCAATGGATTGATTGAGGAAGAGCTGTACATTGAACATCTAGAAGGATTTGAGACCTTCAATAGAGAGTCACATGTGTGTAGACTCAAGCAAGCATTGTATGGATTGAAACAAGCACCCCGTGCTTGGTACACCATGATTAAAAACTATTTCTTTGGGTTGGGCTTCACAAAAAGTGAAACAGATGCAAACCTTTACCATATTATGTTTGAAGGTAAATTTTTTATTATAGTATTATATGTCGATGATTTAATTCTAACAGGTGATGAGAAGCTGGTAAAATCTTGCAAAGAGGATCTTGCAAGATAATTCAAGATGAAGGACCTGGTACGCATGCATTGTTTCCTTGTTATGGAAGTATGGCAAGGAGACGAGGAATTGTTTGTCTCTCAGGGAAAGTATTCCAATGAGATATTGAAGAAGTTCCACATGGAGAGAAACAAGCCCATGGAGACTCCTTTAGTAGGGAATTGGAGGAAGGAAGATGCTACTTCAGGTGAAGTAGTGGAGGCTACTATTTACAGGCAACTTGTGGGTTCACTTATGTATTTGGTGAACATACGACTGGACATATGTTTTGCAACTAACCAAATTTTTCAAGCAATGGTTAAGCCAACCAAACGCTATTGGAAGGAAACTAAACATGTGTTGTGATACCTCAGAGGCACCACTCAGTTTGGTCTTTGGTACAAACAGACAGAGGGAGTGAAGTTGTAAGGCTTCATAGATGCAGATTGGTCAGGGAGTCCATCTAACATGAAGATCACATCAGAGGGAATCTTTAGTATTGGGTCAACAATAGTTTCTTTGTATAGCAGGAAGCAAATATCAATTGCACTCAGTTCGGCAGAAGCAACGTACATGGTTGTTAGTCAAGCAACTTGTGAGTCTATCTGGATGAGGAAGATCATTGTTGGGTTATTTGGTCAACAGATGGATCCTATAGTGATTTATTGTGACAAACAGAGTTAAATCAAACTCTATGAGAATCCAATTTTTCATGATCGGTCCAAGCATATCGACATCCAGTATCACCATCTACAATATTGTGTGCAGAGGAGAATCATGTTGCTGGAGTACATTCCTACAGAGGAACAAGATTCATACATCTTGACTAAGCCAATATCAAGAGGCAAATTCATGTTCCATAGAGGCAGGATTGGGGTATCTGATAATCCCTTTCTTGTTGAGAGGGAGTGTTGAAAATGCAACAAGAAAATATTAATTTAATTTTTTCCTTGAATTAGATTAGGAATAAAATTGTAATTCCACATCACAAGACAACTTGTACAAGTTAACTAAGTTAAATTGACTTAGTTGGTTCAGTTAATTCGAGTTGAGGGTCTAACTTGAGTCATGTAGAGTGTCTCCTAAATTATAGGATCCTTGGTTGATTTTATTTTGAGTTTTAATTAATTAATTTAGTTTAACCGAGTTAAAATCAGTTAAACTAGTTCCAACTGATGGAGGAACTAGTAGGAGGTTAGACAATGGGGTGTCGCTTCATGTGTTCAACCAGTTAACTGATGATTCACTCATAAATAACACATGCATGTCATATATGAGAGTTACCCAGTTGATATTAGAGTTCAGAAAGTGTGTACTATCAGTTATATAATCATTTGAATTGTACAAGTGGTGCATGCAGTTAGAGGAAGGCTTATGAAGATCGTGTAATTCTTATTGAAGAATTTCTCAAATTAATAGGGGGCTAATTCCGAAGGAAACAACACAAGGAAATAGGGACTTGGGCAAGTATAAAATTGGTTAATTATTGACCAGAGATTGTCTAGGAAGCTGTGAGACAAATAAAGATAGTGCAGAGGTTGCTCGGGCTTGAGCAAAGCATTGTAATCTTCGCATATTTCCTGACTAATGCAATATACAAATAGTAGGGGTTTCTAGTTGTGGATTTCCCTAAGAAATAATTGTGTAATTTTTTGATTGAATTCTTTCTCTTGTATGCTTCATGATTTTGCGATCGTTTAATTGTTTCTGCTGATGAGTAGAGTAGATTCAAATCTATTGTTTTAGTAAATTACAATTAGCAGTTTGAATCTACAAGGATTTTCTATAATAAATGTTTTGAGTCAAGGGACACAAATTCCAGAGCTGAAGGGGGTTACTTTCTTGGGATATTTTAAGGTTTCCTTACAGCAGGAAATCTGAGTTGGTTCATGGCAGTTGGTAGCTATGAAAAAAAAATGGATAATTTATATTGTCTTATTAGTTGGAAGCATAAGACAAAATGTATTTTTCTTTGTAGCATCATACAAAGAATCAGGGATGAGAATTAAAAGGAGTAATTGGAAAATTGTCAACTCGTAAGGTCTGTTGGCCACCCACTACAAAAAAACTAACCAACAACAAACAATCGAGGGGACACACATGCAGGTGGCACCATTTTGATAGGCTAAGAAGATTCTAGCATACAAAGGTAATTGTTTAAAGGTTGTGTAAGGGACACAAAGGAAAAGATCATTCGAACACTTTGGTATGCAAGGGGAACAAGGTTATGATGTCAGGGGCTAATTAGAAAATGCATGGTAACCTATGAAGAGAAAAGTGAAAAAAGAAGAGTTTGAAAGATAGGGAGCAACATATACGCAGAGGAGCAAGGAAATCAATTTTCGGTTGGTAAGATGGCACGAAGAAATCACTCTCAGGAGAGGAACAATGGCCTCTCGAATCCCTAATAGCCTGAGGGTGGAGATGGTTTTTATATGAGTTCCCTAAGGGCTAGGGTGAAGGATTATTCCTTATATTCCTGAAAGGAGGATTCTAAAGTATTTTCTTGTTATGGTTGTTTTTACAGTGGATTCTAGATTTTCCAGTATGGATGAAAACATTGTGTTCTGATTTAAAAGGAGGAGGTAATAGGTCTTTGGATTCGTGTGTATTTTTGACTACTTAAAGAGTTGAAGGGTGGAGGTGGGAAATCCTTTGGAACCCTTGTTTCGAATAGTTGTTTGGATTTTAATCCCTTAAGAAAAAACCACCTCAGGCTCTAGAATTTGGCTTGAGGGTGACAATTACAGGTGAGGATTGGTTGTAACTTGTCTATGGTTGGGTGGAGAGTTTCAGTGCCTAACTCAGTTGCCCAATCTTATCATGAGATAATTATCTCTCATGTTTGATTGGTGTAATGAACTCCAGGTTATACTTGTTGAACTGATATGATGCCATTCAATGGATGAGGCATGGTTTCTTTTTATACGGATGTTTTCTTGGTTGTTGATATAGCCTTTGATATTGTATGAATATTGATGAAGTGTAATGTATTTCATGTTTGATGATTTTCTCGAACATAAAATGTTCAACACCTTAGGCAAAAAAATCAACATGATGGCCTAATTGCTAAATATCTAGACATTCTACGATGTTACTACATGTTGATGTGCATAGACCTCCCTTTGTTGTAAGTTGGTGACTTAGTTCACATTGATTATGAATGTTGGTAGATTAATGAGCTTAATAATGGGGTAATACCATTGAAGGTTTTCCATCATATATATAGATCTTGGATCATGGTGGGAAAGGATAAGTAAGCCTGCTCATGGCTTGATTTGTTTGTGTTCATGTAATATTTATATATATATATATATATATAGATATGTCTTATTCATAAGTGCACAATTACTGTGTGATAAAGAGTATATGTTGATACCTGCAATAGGGGAATAGTCACCATGAGGTACATAAGCCTATAACGACTAGAATCACTGTATTCAACCTATATGATAAGGGACACACCTAGGGTTCATTGTGTGACCTAATGCATATGGCATATGTATAATTGTGAATGTTGGTTATACTATGTAAATACCATCAAGCATGTGACAACTGCCTACCTCTATGGATGGGAGTATGATTCCATGCACATTTGATTTGATGTAAGCCCTATGGAGTGGCCTGGATATCTAATTCTTAACTTAAGCATGGAAGTAGAGTCTATTTTCCATTATGTAAACCCCTGTGATATTAATAAGTTGGAAATAATGTAAATGCCAAGACCAGACACCATGCAAGATGAGTAAAGCACCTATGATATTGTGGGTATATTCCACTGAGATAATGGGAATATTTTTATGTGGTTAAATGAGCTTAGGAAAGGACCTTGAGTTCTTATATGCATTTAATTCGTACACATAGCCTATTCATGGCTATGGTAAGAAATAGCAGTATCCTTCGCTACTATAAATAGACATATAGTTTCAGCGTTAATTCCCTGTCGATAAATCCACGTACATATATGTATATACACAAGAAAATAATGGTGGGGTTGTGTTCAGAGCCTGAAGGAGGCCCTATTATAAATACATACACATCTCCATGCATATCGTGCTCCACAATATACATTGATTGAGTTTTTTTGAGCTTCTATGCCTCTGCTCACCCATGGAAGTCTCTTTATGTGAGGTGCTCTTCAAAATCAGTAACATCAAAGCCATAATAGACAACAAAGATACGTTCTTAAAATCAGCAGTCGGAAAACATAGCAGGACCTCCTCCCTGTGATGTCAACAAGGGGTGGGGGACCCCCCACTTTAATCATAGTCATCGATCGAGTTGTGGGAAATCAACGAATAGGATAATGATGGGGCTTATCCCACTATGATGTCAGCGGGGGAGGTTGAGGTCTTGCTAATTGTCGGATATCCACCCTGGAACCATGAGGTGGAACCAAGATAACGATGCCCCACCCCATGATGTCAGTGGGGGGAGAGGGGGGGCGGGTCACACTTTCATTTATAGTCGTTTAAGTTGGTTCGTCAAATGGCGAAGGATGGTAAGGGGTGGGTCCATCATTAAATAAATGTTGTGTTGGTGGTTAAATGTGTAATTGCTAGACCGGGATATATATATATATATATATACACACATACACACACACACACACACACACACACACACACACATATATATATATATGAGCATTAGGGCCGCATGTGACATGTCATGTAGGCATTTGCCATTAAACCGTAAGAGCTTGCCACTATGTGACAGTGTAGAGCCATGCCATGAGGGAACCACATGGGTGTCAAGTGGCAGGAAGGGTGAGGTGAGACAATTGGATTAGTAATATTTTAAAGGACCATAAATTGTAATCCTGGAGTCAAATGGGACAAACTTTATACTGTTGGAAAAGTATTGTCGAGATGAATACATTAATGGTATCCATATTGAGTCTTGAAAACTCAAAAGAAAGTAAAAAAAAAATACCCCATTCCCGCAACAGTACCTTGGGAGTTGGGTTATTATAGTGATCACATTCCTAAGGGTAAGGGGGTGCGTTTACACTAAGGTTGGAAGATTTCTAGAATAAGTGGAAGATTTTCCATTAGACAAACTAATGTTAATGAGAAATGAGGAAGTTGAACATTAAATTTGTTATGGATATTCATGCTTCATATGATATTGGATGTGAACCATTTTTAAGAAAGTAAGGAAAGTGGTTTGTGAAAGAGTAACACAGATTAAGATACTTTTTGTAGAAAATGGTGTTGTTGTGAGACTCCATATTAAGAATCACATTTAAGGGAATGAAACATTGGGGACATTGTTTTTGTGATATGGCACATAAGGAGAGTAAGAATGTGGGAGTGAAAGTTTGATGAGAATGGAGTCCTCAATAAAAAAATCGAAGTAACATAATGAGAGAATAACAAAAGATCATTTTTATATAAAAAAAACTTCGTTGCAGAAATAAATAAAAATATGTGTGTAAAAATAAATAATAAAGTTTCTCTAGAAAATTTTAATGAACATAACATATTTATAAATAGAAAAAACATAAAATAATGTAATAAATTACATTTGAGAAAAACAAACAAAACAAAAAAACTTACAACCAACAAAATATAATATAATGCGATGAAACACACCTTTGAAACAAATTTTTTTATACCCTAAATAATCATGTTAACCCAAAAAAGAGTGAATATCCACCATTTTGCAAAAGCCAGTGAATATCTAACATTATAACTACAACTTGCTTCAATGAATCAACCCCTCTCTGCCTATTTAACCCAAACCAAAAAAAAACCATGACAATTGCAATACCATTTCTAAATATAAATAAAATATAATAATGTTTACTCTAAAAGGGTGAGTATGCACAATTATAACTGCAACCTATTTCATAAAATCACCCCTATGTGCCTATTAAACCCAAAAAAAACCATGACTATTGAAGCACCATAACTCAAAGTTATAATTGAAACCATTATATATAATATGTAGTATCTATTTTATATAATATGTAATATCTATTTGATTTAAATATTGATATTAATAATTTAAATATAACATGTCATATCTATTTGATTTAAATATAAGGAACCATGACAATTGAAGCACCATAACTTTGTCGATACCATTATATATAATATGTAGTATCTATTTGATTTAAATATAAGGAACCATGACAATTGAAGCACCATAACTTTGTGGAAACCATTATATATAACATGTAGTATCTATTTGATTTAAATATTGATATTAATAATTTAAATATAGCATGTAATATCTATTTGATTTAAATATTGATATGAATTTGATGTTAAAAGTATAATGTTATAATGCAAATTTTAATGAATTTTGTTTCACGATACATAATGTAATTTTCTATAAAGTTTATTGGATTAAATTGAATAATAAATATTTTCCATGGGATAGTCTTTGCTTATTAATATTGAAATCTTATTAAAGTGTAAAATTTGGTTAACTTGTCTAAGCTGATTGAGGTGGTCAAGTTAGATTTAAAAGTATAAAAACAAATTTTTTATTTGATGCTATATATAAGTTTAATTAATAGAAGAAATCATTTTTTCCTTGTTATTTTTCTTAATTAATTTTACTCAAATTTAGTATAGATTTTTAAAAATTATAATTTTAAATTGTTTATTTTGCAAAGATTTAGTGTCTAAGAGATTTTTTAGGATGTTGAATTCATTTATGTATTTAAAAGTGTATTTTAAATAACAAGAAATCACGATTTTGTTAGAATTTTATTGTTTAATTCTAGTTTTAAAAACATTCTCTCTCTAAATGACATTTTCATTAAACATTTTTAAATGCATAAATGGATTCAACACCCTTAAAAATCCGTGGGACACCCCAATTCTTCATATTAAACATCCTAAACTCAAGTGTTAAAAACCTTTGTCCCATTTTAGTTAAAATTAACTAGAATAAATGCCCTGTAAAAGGCCATTTCATCTATTACTTTTGTAATTTTGTAATTATTGCTTGGAAAATTTTGACTCAGCCAAATTAATAAATATAATATAAATAATTAAGTTTAAAAATTAAAAATAATATTATTAAAATAAAAATTACCGTCGCCAGTTTTTGGGATCCAAATTTGCGAATGATATTCTTCTGTAATATATTATATTTAAAAACATGAAAATTATATATATATCAGTGTAGATGCATTCTCACTTCAAATTTTCAAACTAGGTGCAAACGTTTTTTCAAGTTTTGCATTCAAAAAAGACGTTTGCATTATAAGAGATTTGATCCCTCTCAAAGATTAATATATCTAGAATTAAGATGAATGTAGGTTGGTATAAATAAAATGGATAATCATATTATTCATTCATAGGCTCGCAGATCGCATATCTTCTAAACTTGACGATCTGTAACCAATTCTAAACTATATATTCGCTTCTGAGGCTTGCAGATCGCATATCTTCTGAACTCAGCGGTTTGAAACTAATTCTAAACTATATACTGACTTCAGTTTTGTGTCTATATATTCGCTCTGGTTCCTAGCATTCTGCAGTGCAACAGAAAGGCCACGAGTTTATGACTGATTCATTTCATTTTTAGAAATAGGGTTTTTATGCTTACATAATCATTTCATTTTCAAAAATAGGGTTTTTATGGTTACAGAATGTAATGTAACAAAAGGGTAAAATGTTCAACGTTTGGAATACGTGACAAGGTGGACAATTCGATGAGCGCGTTCTCCAAAAGTCAAGTCTTGAAACTCAGTCAAAGGTTTTATTACTTGACTTCACCCACAGTTTTAAACGCATCGATTTGGGGAAGACTTGTGAACGAAGATCAAGATTCCATTTAGCATTCTGAGGCTCACAGATCGCATATCTTCTGAACTCGGCGGTCTGCAACCAATTCTAAACTATATACTCTCTTCGGTTCTGTGTCTATATATTCGCTCCAGTTCCTAGCATTCTGAGGCTCACAGATCGCATTCTGGGGCTCACATTGTTTGCGAATCAATGCATTGATCATTCATTTCAGAACCAACGAAGCAAGGCACATTGCAACAACCCTTGTTTTTCAAGAAAATTGCTCCAGGCCGTAGACCAAACGAATAAGAGGAAATACCACAGCTCTTCGAACCCCAACTGTGGCCTTTAGAGAATAGTGCAACAATTTATGCACTCCAAGGTTTCAATTTTAGCTCTAGGGTTTCTACTCTTGTAAAATTATCCTTTTCTTGTCCAGAAAACTGCAACGACCATTGTTTCCGAGAACATTGCTCTCGATCCAATCAGGTCTGCGGGCTGCGATGGGCACGTGCGATCTGCATTCAAGTTTGCTCTTATCAGGTGCACACCTTCCTTATCTTTTTCTAATACATATTTGCTCATATATTTTCAAGTATGAATATTTCACCACAGCTACCAAAGATTACCAAGGGAAGACCTAGCACAGTTACTCTACAAGGCCTATATGAATATATAGAGTCTTTAGAGAAACGTAGAGAAGAAAGAGAAGTCAAGCTATAAATAGAGTTAGAAGCCATGCTGGAAAATAAATTTCCATCTATTGAAGACACGATCCAAAAACAAATAGAAAATAAAATAGAACTATTGGAATAAAAATGGAGGCAATGGAGACAAGGTTGCGGGCTATAGAAAAACAAAACCAAGATACTAACCAAACATCCCAGCAAGGAGATGCTGATACTTTAGAGAGTCTTAAAATGAAGGACATGATTAAAGAACTAGAAGAAAAAGTTAATAGCCGCCTCACCCTCAATAATGTGGCAGATAAACTAGATATCAAACCAATTAAAGATGAAATGAAAAAATTAATAGAATTAGACCATGAGCGTAACAAAAGGGCCTTGAACCTTATAATCTTCAGTTTAAAAGAGGAGGTAGACGAGGATACTTTAGCCATAGCCCAGACAGAATTACATAATAGATTACAAATTGAAACAACATGTCTCACAGAAGCAACAAGGTTGGGGAAATTAACCGAGTATAAAGGAAGACTGATCCGAATAAAGGTGAGCTCTACTGATCATAAGTACGACATACTTAGTAAAACCTCAAGTCTAAAAGAAATGGGAATATTTATAAATGAAGATCTCATTCCAGAAGATCAAGCAGAATTAAGAAAGGAGGTTCAAAAGGTAAAAGATGCCGGAAAGGAAGGAAAATGGGAAATAATCAGAAATAGAAAAGCCTTTATTCGAGATAGAAACCAAAAAGATAGTAATAAATAGCAATTCAACATGCTCCAAATTCTTTCTTGGAATTGTCGGGGTTTTCCATGGAACAAAGGCCCCAAGCTAAGTTGGATCTCAAATGATGTTGATATTATTTTGCTTGTTGAAACTTGAGAGCACAAGAATCTAAGGTCCCTAACATAGATGGCTTTACGCTATGGTCTACCTGGAACAAGCGACCCTCCTGTAGAGGCATTGGGGGAATAGCTTGTTACATTAAGAAGAAAATCTCCTCCCATGTTAAGATTTATAAAAACGACGCTTACAACCAATATAGTTGGATAGAGATCAATGACATTAATAATAAAAATACCTACATAGCAATATGTTATTTCCCCCCCCATCAATTCTAACTTCTATAAGAAGAATCTAGATAAAAATAGTCCTTACAATGGTCTAGAGAATGATATTTATAGCCTAAGGAATGAAGGTAATCCTTTTAATAGGTGACTTTAATGCTCGAACTTCAAGCAACCAAGCTGTTATTCTAAGCAATCATTCCAACCCTAATCCTCTTTGGTTAGACGAAGACCCCACTCTGGCTAGTAGGTACAAAAGGAGCTTTGAAGACCTTGGGGAGAATTTGTTTGGGTCGGAGCTAGTCAAGCTTTGTAGTGCTTAGGATCTCATAATTTGCAATGGTCTAAAGAAGTGGCCCAATTCTAGCCAGATGACTTGCATCCATGGGCTTGGTAGCAGCATGGTAGACTATGTTATTTCCGATCTCACTTTATACAATGAAATAATAAATTTTGACATCTTAAACGACCACAAGCCTAACTCTGATCATAGGCCTTTACTTATAACTCTCAATTTTGTCATGCATAGAGATCCCATAGAAAATAATCCTTATAGCCAAAAGAACTTAATATTTGATAGAAATAAAAATGATCTCTTTCTAAATGAAATAAAAACTAATTCCTTTATCTAGTATAGACAACAAAGAAGACCTCTATCTTAATTTTACTACAACCCTCTCATATTCTATTAATAAGTTCTCAATTGAAGTTTCAAATAATAAAAGAAATAACAAAACCAACCCATGGTATGACAAAGTTTGTAAAAGTGGGAGGAGAGCAATTAAGGAAGTTTTTGATGAATCTCTTAAAATGGGCAAGATAAGAATATATAAAGCCATAACTAAAAGGAAAAAGAGGCAGTACATTCATAAAAGACAAGAGAATCTCTTACACCTCTCTAAGGTAGCTACTAAGAAATTTTGGAGGCAGATTTTGAATAGGAAAACTAAAGATAATAATAAAATTACTCTACATGATTGGAATTGCTATCTTAAAAAGCTTTATGAATCTCCAAATGTCATGGATAACTTTGAAACCTTGCTCACAACGAAAGAAGTTTTCTCTTTAGAAGACATTGAGTTTGGGGTTAAACGCCTGGCTAATGGGAAAGCTAAGGACATTGAAGGTTACCAGGCGGAAATCTTAAAAATTGGAGGTCTTGTCCTCATCCCCCACATCCATAAGCTTTTCAATCAAGCAGACAAACAAGGGTTCCCTAAACCATGGACTGAGAGCCTCATTATCCCTATTTTTAAAAGTGGGGATACAAATAACCCCTCTAAT
>APFE030771023.1:216212-226399 GCA_000404065.3 Pinus taeda
GAAATGAAGTATTATTTCCGCTGCATATTTGTGTATATGGTTATCTCTGTAATTTGTTGTGTTCCTGTTTAAATCCGGATCAATCTATGCCCTTGTTACATTCTAAGGTTGAGAGGCTAAGGTGTTGATTTTCATTTTACATTTCTCGAGGCCCCTCCCTAAAATCATGAAATTTTTTCCAAGGCAACAAATATGTATTGTGTCTTATGTGCTTCACATAGTTTCAATGTTGTAGAAATGGTAGAGGGGGGTAAATTGTTGAAAGGGCGTAAGGGTCAGAAGCCTATTAACACTAATATGAACTGCAAAAGAGCCCAATCGTTGAGAACTAAGAGATACAATTGATTACAAGTGGAGTATCTCAAGATGGAAAAATGAACTCGCAAGGGAGAAGGAAGAATATGGATCAATTTCCACACAACAAGTTGAAGGGATTTAATAATCTTATGGAGGTGAGAAGGGGCAGGACAAATTCCCCACACTTAAGAAATATTATTGTGATGGGGGTGGATAGGGACGTCCTTCGCAGACTTCAAAATTTTCCTTGTTTAGTGAATTTTTTATGGCTAAATAGAGGATCAAGGCCATTAGGGGTGCTTAATAAAAAATAAGAGTATGCTTCTCTTAGTGGGCAAGTTTTTCAATTGCAAGTGAAGCATTGATGTTGGGCATGTTGTCAATGTCCTGGTTATTTGATCTTAGAAACTAAAGAAAGATATTATGCTAAAATCAATGGGCATAAGTGTTTACCTTGGTGTTAGCTTCTTGTTAGTTCATTCTTAAAAACTTAGAAGAAGGATGTCTACTAAAAGTGATGGACTAAAAGGCACACCTTTTGGACTATTATGAGGATTGACAAGAATGAGAGATTCGATTAATTCTTGAACGGATATATTATTAGAGTTGAGTGATACATCATTGTAATTTTTTAGAATGAATGGGCAATAAGAATCTAAATTCTTGATAAAACTACCAATGCCTTTGCTTCACTATATATAACATGACCAATTCCCTAAATATAAGTGACTTCTTTTTGTTATTTGGTATTGATTATAACTGTAGATACCTACTACCCTTATTTCAACTTAATTATTTAATAATGTTCTCTCTCTCTCTCTCTCACTCACACACACACACACACACACCCTTGTGAGGGCTAGCCCATATGTTGGATGGAAAAATGATTTGCACAACTATGGATTGTTGTCACAAGGATTGCGTGAGACTCACTCAATCTTAAACACCCCTTGAGACATTGTAATCTCAACAATTGACTTTCACACTAAATCCCTCCTCATAAGATTTGAATTTATAGAACTAAACCCCACTCAAATCAAATAATTCTCACCTAATAAATATATAAAATCTCTCTCTCTCTCTCTCTCTCTCCCTCTGTCCCTCTCTCTCTCTCTCACACACACCACGGGGGGTGTTTAATAAAAGATAAGACTATATGCTTCTCCTAGTGGGCAAGTTTCCTGATTACAAGTGAAGCATTGATGTTGGGCGTGTTGTCAATGTCCTAGTTATTTGATCTTACAAACTAAAGAAAGATATTATGCTAAAATGAATGGGCATACATGTTTGCCATGGTGTTAGCTTCTTGTTAGTTCATTTTGAAAACTTAGAAGAAGAATATCTACTAAAAAGTGATGGACTAAAAGGCACACCTTTTGGACTATTATGAGGATTAACAAGAATGAGAGATTACATTAATTCTTGAATGGATATATGACTAGAGTTGAGTGACACATCATTGTAACTTTTTAAAATGAATGAGCAATAAGAATCTAAATTCCTGATAAAACTAATGGTTCCTTTGCTTCACTATCTATAACATGACCAATTCCCTAAATATATGTGACTTCTTTTTGTTATTTAGGATTGATTATAAGTATAGATATCTACTACACCCCTTTATGAGAGCTAGTCCATATGTTAGATGAAAAAATGATTTACACGACTATAGATTGTTGTCACAAAGATTGTAAGAAACTCGATCAATCTTAAATACTCCTTGAATCATTGTAATCCCAACAATTAACTTTCACCCTAAATCCCTCATAAAATTTAAATTTATAAAACTAAACCCCACAAATAAAAATTTTCACACCTAATAAATATCTAAAATCTCTCTCAGTCAATAACTAAATTACCCTTTATATTTTAACTAAAAAATAAAAATATTATATATATATATATAATTTTAAAATCATATATAAAACAACTTCTCCTCTCAATATATAAAAAAAATATATTTAATTTTCTCAAATCGTATAAAAGTTATTTCTTTTTCTTGTAATAAAAAATATTATAAAATTAACCCCTACGCATATTTCCTTTTCCTTTTAATAAACCTAAAATATTATAAAGTAAACCAATATTATAAAGTAAACCCCGTACATATATATCAAACTTTTTCCATATTAAAGTAATTTAAGATGCTGACTTTTGAGTCCCCTCTAAAAGTTTCTAGAGATTGGTGAAGGGGCATCTTCACCATTAATTAGAATTATGAAAGAAAAACAAAATTATTTTTAAAAATAAAGCTATTCAGAATATTAATTTCAACCATTTTATTTAGATTTTTTTAATATAATTTTTATATTTTATATTTTAAAAACTTATTATTATTATTATTTAAATTTTTAATGATGATGATGGTGGTTAATATCCATTGAGACCAGACTTTGGTCTATCGGACTTAAAGAAACGAATTATTTAGTTTGATTTAAGATTTTATTCCTATACTCAAAAAGCTTGGAGAGAAGCTTCCCGAACTCACTGTAATTTTGACAAAGTAAAAGGCTAGGAAGGTCAGTATTGCAACAACAATTTTGAAACTGAGATTTAATGTGTACACAGGGCACTCTAGGAAGAAGTGATTTTCATCCTCGATGTTCGTATTCTCACAAAGATTGGCAAACCTTTCCATCCATGGTGTTTTAGGAACTGCCCAACGACCTGTTTCACTATGGAGCTCATGAGAGTTCGTTCTAATCTTGGCTATATTAATTTTCTTCTTTGAGCTAGGTAAAACAGAGATATACTTTTGATCTTCTATGGTGGGGTTGATGATCTTCTTATAATATCTTAATTTTCTTTTAGCTGCTAAATCTTTCTCACACCACATTTTTTCTTTGAACTTAGAAGTAACAATATTTTTAATGTTATTAATGTTTTGTGATGCAACATTCTCGTCGATCTCCCAATGGTTTAACCAGGCCCTAGTGTCTTTATACCAACCTCGTTTGAGCCTTAGGTGGTTTTGGTTGGAATTTAAAGCTTGCTTAGGAAGTCTATGGTCTCCTATGTTATTAAGTTTGTGCTTGTACAACAGAAGCCTAGTCATAGCTAGGCTCTCGATAGGGGAAAGACCCACTTATATAAGGAGAATAGGATAGGGTGTGTTGCTTTTAATTTTGAGGTTATACATTATAAAACACTTATGGATTTACTCAATCTTTCTCCAGGATTCTCTAGAGATGCTACAACCCCAAACTTCACATCCATATAAGATAACCGAAGTGACTAAAGTTTCAAAGAGGAACTTCTTTCTATCCCACATTACGAGGTTTGCCATTTTACAATTATTTTCAAGACAGAATAAGCTTTCCATCTCCCATTAATCCTTTTCTCAATGCTATAGTTCCAGTTGAGCTTGTGATGAATATCAATTCCTAGGTACTTGTAGGAAGACACTTCCTCCAAGTTACTATTGTCATACATAAAATTAGTGTAAGTGTCCTTCTTGGATTTGATAACCATAACTTTTGTTTTGTCAGTGTTAACAATCATACCCATGGTAAAGCATAAATCCTTAAGAAGTATAAGTTGCTTATCAAGATCAGATGGGCACCTTGCGAGAAGAACAATATCGTTAGCATAGAGAAGAACGATGATGGCTATCTCAGCTAAGATTGTGCCAACACATCTTGCTTCCTCTAAAAAACCTTCTAGCTTGTCGATGTAAATGCCAAATAGGGTAGGGGAGAGGGGGAAACCTTGTTTAACTTCGATATTACACTTAATATCTTTCGACCACCCCTCATTACTCTTTAACTTGGCAATTACATTCTCGTAAAACCTTATAGTGGCAGCTCTCAATTCAAAAGGAACCTTTAGCTCTTTTAATCTGTTCCAAAGGTTATTTCTAGGAACCATATCGAAAGCCTTTCTAAAGTCCACAAAGCAACAAAAGAGATTGGATTTATCATTGCAACATTCCTCCACAATGATCCTAAGTGTAACGAGGTGCTCTGTCATTGAATGTTGCTTTCTAAAACCCGCTTGGCCTTTAGCCCGCTTACCTTCACTTTCAAGCCATATGCTCAATTTCCTTTCCAAAATAATACCATATAACTTGGCTAGGAGAGGGTTGATCATATTTGTCCGATAATTAGAGGGGTTATTTGTATCCCCACTTTTAAAAATAGGGATAATGAGGCTTTGAGTCCATGGTTTAGGGAACCCTTGCTTGACCACTTGATTGCAAAGCTTGTGAATGTGGGGGATGAGGACAGGACCCCCAATTTTTAAGATTTCCGCCTGGTAACCTTCAATGTTTTTAGCTTTCCCATTAGCCAAGCGATTAACCCCAAAAACAATGTCTTCTAATGAGAAAATCATATTTTTTAATTTTTGGTGATGACATTCAACAATACAATATTTTATTAGTTGTTTTATTTTTGTGATAAAATTTTTATCTTTGTTATTTTTTGTTTAATTAAATTATATTTAAACTTTTTGTTTAATTAAACTATATTTAAACTAAAAACCATACTAGCTACTATATAGTTTTTATTATTTAATTTTTTCTTTTTCTTTTTCTTTTTCATCTCAAGCTATTGATTTATATTACATTTATATTAATTTATTTGAGTGTTAAATAGAGTCTCCCTCAAAGATTTTGATTCCCTATCAAAAATATATTTAAAATTTCCATGTTGAGTAAAAACCATGATTTAAAAGAAACTACATTTTATATTTAAAATTTCCATGTTCAGTAAAAACAATGATTTAAAGGAAATTTAAAATACAATGAAACCAAATCCAGTGAAACATCATTTGTGAATCGTTAAATTCAAGATGGTAAGGTCAAGGCAGGCAGGACCCCTGAGATCTCAGATCTCAAAATATCTCAACTTTTCTTGACAGATCATGTCAAGATCCGAGTAAGGGCCCACTTCATAATGAAATTTTGAGTATCTAAGTTGGACTTCTAACCCATACTTTAGAATGATGTAAACGGATTTTTACATTAATATTAAAAACTAAACTAATGACTAGAATCAAGATGCTAATAGTATATTTAGTAAAGACACAAATGGGATATTTAATTTGGATTATTATAATATAGATTAATTTAATATTAATATTACATACATTTTTTGAAAATATGCGATAATAAATTTAAAAATATGGAAATATATATTTAAAGGTTTAATAATAAATTAATATAAATGAATAAAGATAAATCTTTTCTGGAAAATAGAGAATGTTTTCTTATAAATCGTAAATAATCTGTAAGATAGCTTATTATATATTTCAATATAATAATAATATTGAAGTAATGTAATATATTTTAATGAATATTATGTTTCAATTATATATAATTATAATATTAAGAAGAGGTGGTTTATAATATATAAAAATAGTTTTTTTTTTTTGTTTTTTTTGTTTTTTTGTTTTTTTTAATTTTTTTAATTCGTAATATAATTTCAAGCAAAATGATTATTTATTGTTATTTAAAATATATATTTTTAATGTATAAATGGATTCAACACACTCAAAAACTCATTTTATTTATTAGTTAAATTACACATAATGAAATTATCTTGATGGATGATGATGATGATGATGATGATGATGATGATGATGATGATTTTTTAAACTTTTATTTCCATGGTGAAATAGAAGGGAAAGAAGGGTCGTCCTGAGAGCGTTATAGTTCCCCTGATTGAATAAGTCAAGAAGGTTGGTAGTGTGGCAGATGTTTTGGAAACGAGAACGAATGTGGGTGAACCCCAAGCAATCCAGGAGGAAGTGTTTCCATCTTCTGTTCTCTTAGTGTCACATAGTTGATACATTTTTTCTCCCAAGATGTTTTCGGAATTCTCTAGTGTCACATAGTTGATAGATTTTTTGTCCCAAGGTGTTTTGGGAATAGACCACTGTTGAGTTTCACTTCGAAGCTCATGGGAGTTAGTTCTTATCTTAGCAATGCTCATTTTCTTCTTAGTACTGGTTAAGGCAGAGAGAAAGGGGTTGATCACCTCCTTCTAATACCATAGCTTTCTTTTCCCCTCAATCACCTTATGATCCCATAATTTATCTTTAAAGTTAGAGGTGATAGTATTTTTAATATTAGCTTTATTCTTGAAGATGACCTCCCCTTTAAACTCCAAAAGGTGACCCATGCTTGGGCATCCTTGTGCCAACCCTGCTTGAGTTGAAAGTGATGATCCCATAATTTATCTTTAAAGTTAGAGGTGATAGTATTTTTAATATTAGCTTTATTCTTGAAGATGACCTCCCCTTTAAACTCCAAAAGGTGACCCATGCTTGGGCATCCTTGTGCCAACCCTGCTTGAGTTGAAAGTAAAGCTTTAGGTAGAATTAAAAGCAATTTTGAGATATCTCTTAATATCCATATTATAAAGCTTCTTTTTATATATTAAATAGCAAAACATAACAGTACTTTTAATGAAAAACATATTAACTTCAATTAAAAATAAAAAATAAAATATTATTTTTTAATCTTTTAAAAATATTAATTCTTATTAACTATTTTATATAATCAATAATATATAATGGTAAATAAATTATTAATTTAAATAAAATTTTATCTATATTGCAATTTGAATTTGGTTCATTATAATGGTAATGCTCTATCCTAGTAAATAAATGACTCAACCCATTTAATATAATTGACATCATTAGAACAACTATCAAGTTTAGAATAGATAAAATTAATGGAATTAATTACATCAATAATAGATTTTTATTATAATTGTTAATAGTTATTATTATTATAGACGTTGATTAGTATTAGGTTTTTGACCAAAAATTTATGAGGTTTATTTATAATTTAATATTAACAATTCAATTTTTATTATTTTTTATTCTTATGAAATTTATTTATTGTAAAGTGATTGGTTGACGGGGTCTTATTATTGGTTGTTTTTAGTAATTTCCATTTTCTCAATTAGTTACTAATTTTTTATTTTATTATTTCTTTTTATTTAACTTTCTTATTTTTCTTTTATTTCTAATTTCATTAATTATAGTTTTACATTTATTTTCTTTAAATTGGCTTATATATTATATTAAAAACATATTTTAATAAGTTTATTGTAGTTAATTATATATATTAATAAAATATAAAACACACATATAATATTGTATTTTTAATTATAATAATATTAGGTTAAATTAACTTTGTCCTGACGATGAACCACACTAGTTGGTTCCAAATGCGTCGGCAATGATCTTTTTATGTGATTTATGCAGAAGCTCTTTTTACAATAAATAATATTAGTTAACCATATTTCTTGATTTTTGATGATGACATTCAACATATAATATTTTATTAGTCGTTTTATTTTTGTTATGAAATCTTTATCTTTGTTATTATTTTGTTTCATTAAATCTATATTTAAATTAAGTAGCAGATACTAGCTACTAGATAACCCTTGTTTAAATCAAGTCTTAATAAAAATATCTTTAACTTCATACACAAAAAAAAATAAATATTATAGTCAAAAGTAAAAAACAAATTTTATCTTTAAAACTTTAATGGAATTTTCATAAATAAAATTAAAAGCCCAACTATACACTCATTGTTTTATCTCACGATGGGCCCACGATGATAACATGATTAGAAATGTAACCACTCTGATGCATTTAGCCAATATGAATTATGTCATTTTTAGAAGTTGTTAAATCCAATCCTCTTATTTATTGTTTAAACAAATTTTAAAAACTAAAATCAAAATAACATATTTGATTTTTTAAGCTTCTAAATATAAGGAATCTTACATAATTTTTATTTATTTATTTTTTAAGTAGAAACAAAATGAGTGTTTTAGTTATTATAATTTAAATATTATAATTGTAATATATGTTTAATTGCGTTTATTTTGGATGGTAAGAGAAATTATTATTATTATTTTCATTTAAGTTTAATTCTTACTAATGATTTAATAAGTTTATATCAACAAATAATTTTTACTAATTATGTAATATGATGATGATTAACGTCCATTAAGATTTTTATGGTCTACTAAACCTTAAAAATGTAAGAGATTAATCAAAATTCATTAACATTTCATTTCTATGCTTGAAAAGTTGTGAGAGAAGCCTTCCAAGATTGTCATAGTTTTGTTGACTTAAAAGGTAGTGTGGCATATATTTTGATCTTTATGGTCTACTAAACCTTAAGAATGTAAGAGATTGATAAACATTCATTAATATTTCATTTCTATGCTTGAAAAGTTATGAGAGAAGCGTTCCAAGATTTTCATAGTTTTGTTGACTTAAAAGGTCAAGAAGGGTGGTAGTGTGACATATATTTTGAAAAGTAGATCGAATGTGATTATAAGATAGACATCCTAAGAGAAAGTGTTTTTCATCTTCCACCTAGTTAGTATCACAAACATGACAAACTCTTTTATCCCATGATGTTTTAGGATTTGACAAATGCTCAATTTCACCATGGAGCTCATGATAATTAGTTCTTATCTTAGTAATGTTCATCTTCTTACAATAGTATTTATATTTAATATATTATATATAATATATATATATACTAATTACTATTATATATATACTATATATAGTATATATATAATATATTCATATACATTTTTTTTTATTATTTATATTTATTTTTTAATTTTAATTTTAATTTTTTTTTAATTTTAAATTAAATAATTTTTATTTATTATTTTATTTATTTTTGATGAGAATTGGTTGATCATTTTCTTACAATATCTTAGTTTTTCTTTTCCCTGTAACACTCTATTACTCCACAAGTTTTCCTTTAAGTTTTGAAGTAATTTTTGTAATATTATACTTATTTTGAAAATGATTTCCTCATTTATCCCTAAATGATCTAGCTAATACTAGGCATCCTTATGCCAACCTCGCTTGAGTCAAATGTGGGGATTTTAATATAGCTAGAAAATATTTTAGGAGACCTCTTTGACTTCCATGTTGTATAAATTCTTCGCATACATAAGATACCTCATCATAGACATTTTTTCAATGGGGAAAGACTTGATTCAATTAGGAAGATAGGGTAGGGAGTATTTTCTTTAATATTGGGATTGTAGATTTTTGCTACTTTTGGATATGTTCAATCCTCCTTCCATGACACTTTGGAGATACTGTAACTGCAAACCTCACATTTATATAAAATAACAAGAGTGGTGGGATTCTTGAAGAGGAGTTGCTTTTAATCTCATATCTATTGATCCATTGACTTACAATTGTTTTGAAGCCCATAGTAAGCTTCACATCCACCATTTACCCTTCTCGTAATGCTATATTTCCAATTGAGATTATGATGGATGTCTATTCCAAGATATTTGTATGAAGAAGTTTCCTCCAAGTTTCTATTTTTAGATATGAAAGTGTCATATGTGATCATTTTGGATTTAATTATCATGACTTTTTTGTCAGTATTAACAATTCTACCTATCTTGAAGCAGAAATATTGGAGGATTCTTAGTTTCTTGAAAGATCATAATGGCTCCTCACTAAAAAGACAATATCATTAGCATAAAAGAGAAGAGTTAAGACTATACCAATGAACATGGGGCCAACACAACTTGCATCTTTCAAATAGTCTTCTAGCTTATCATTGTATATGTCAAATCTGGTAGGGGATAAGAGACATCCTTGTTTTACTATAATATTGCATTTAATTTCTTTGGACCAACCTTTAATGATCCTAAACTTGGCAATAACATTCTCATACAATCTTGTCACAACAACACTCAATTTGAAAATAACCATTAAAAATTCTAACAACTTACCACTAGACCATAAACAATTACATTTAATTATAATATTAAACAACTCCATAAATCATACCATAAAATTCTCTATTAACTTAGGGAAAGATGAAAACATCGAAATAAATAATTGCTCCTAATTATAAAATATAATGATAAAATCATAAT
>APFE030771024.1:0-18258 GCA_000404065.3 Pinus taeda
ATACCAATACCATAAATAATGAGCATGAACAAGAAAATCAGACAGTCACATCAAAGAACACCAGATATAAGGTGGAAACCCAATGTGGGTGAAACCCACCTGCTGCAATATGTCTCTATCTTCTTTCAAATTAGAAACTCCTTTTACAATGGTCTTGTACTGGTGCAGTCCTTTACCAGTACGCAGGCTGCAACCTGCAGAGAGCTACAACTCTCTCTCGTTTTCTAGTCTCTCCTGGAAGGGAGCTACAATCCCCTACTTCTTTTCAAGGACCACTTTTCATAAATTTTCAAACTGGATCCATATACATCAAATGATCAACAAGTATATGTAAATTACACAGTCATCTACAGTAACCAGATCAACAATAACAGAACTGAACCCAGAACACCTTATCAACAGAACAATTCAGTCAACAGAAGATCTTAAGACAGATACACAGTTTTCCTTTCACTGGCCTGTGTCGCTATGCACTTCACCCTCTGCTTCTCTGTGTATATCTGCAGAGCTCCTTCTACTGCACTGCGTACCCACGCACCACTTCTTCTACTGCGATGCGTACAATATGCACCCAAATGCACTATTGCACTGCGTACTGCCACAGTACGCACGCACCCAGGAATACTATCACGCCGCGTACAATTTCTGTGCATACGCACCTGAACCACTGTCGCTCTGCGTACCCACGCACTGCGCCTTCGTTGTCGCTGCGTACCCACGCACTGCCCCTTCGTCGCCTCTGCGTACCCACGCATTTCCCCTTCGTCGCCTCTATGTACCCACGCACTCACACTTTTAATCACCTGCGTACCTCTTATTAGGGCCGAAATACAGTCAGATGCTCGGATCTGATCTTGCACTCAAGAGATCACCCTTCACAGATTCGCCTTCAACTTCTCTTTTATAGATCAAGCTTTTAAACCGAGAACCCAATATTTCAGATCTTAAGATATTCAATTTTCAAAAGATGCTCAAACCAAATGATCTCCTTTGCTTTATATAGGCAAGCTCTTCCTCAAATCATGGACCAATACCACGGGCCAAAACCATAATAATACAATACTGTCGGCTAAATACCAAGGGTTAAACATAAGAAACCCCACGTGTGCGTGCTTATTGCTTGAAGTGTGTGCACTGGGGGACACACCTCATGAAATGGGTAACCTTGCGTGTCTGGACGCGTCCCTGCACAGCTACCGTGGGTACGCATCTTCTGAACTGTTCTCCTGCGTACTTCTTAATTCTCATCATATTGAGAGCCATGCCGTGGGTGTTGCCATCAAGTACAACATCTGTAACATATAACCATACCAGAAACATAATGCCAACAAATATCACATGTAAAATATCACAACAAACAATTTTATCCAAAAAAATAAATATTTTTACTAACACCAAACAAAAATACAACTGTAATTGTAAAAACCTTCCAACACAATATAACACAACCAATATTTCACAAACAATTTTACAACAACACGCTCAACCAAATTATTTCTTGGAACCTAGCACAATTTTGCTAGAAAAGTAGATTAAGGTGACAACATTGAAATATCCCTTACAAATTGTTGTAGATGAATTTACTAAAACAAATTATAGAGATGATTCAACCTCCCTCCTTGATTTCCACGAACAACTAATAGCTAAATCGATCCAAACAGATTCTAGTTGAACCCTTATGTTAGCGAAAAATATGAATCTCCTTCTTTGGAAATGAATTCCCTTGAAGAATTTGAGTGATCCTTCCTTATGATCAACTAGAGTGAATTTGTTTCACTACCAAAATCGAGCATGTTAAGGGTTTTACCCCCCCACCCCCCACACAAACACACAAGCTACAAGAGCTCTCCAAATTAACTTTAAAAAATAATCATGCATGCCGAAAGAGTGAGCTCCCATCTCTCTTTTATCGTTAGAACACCACATGTCATCAAAATACCATTGGTATCTCTTTTATAACCTTCATCCAACTAACATTTAAATAATTAAATTAATCAATACCCTTTTTATTGATTATATCCCACAGGAAGCAAATGGCTACTGAGTTGTCCAGTAGAAGCAATCATTTGAAAAGGGACATTACAATATGCTAAGAAAGATTCTTGATGGAATCCTAATAATCTATGGAACCATATAATGCAAAATTAGTTTGATAAAAAGAACCATTGCATGGAAACATTGGTAGTTTTTCTATTGACCTCTCCAATTGTGATATCAAGATGCAAAAGACTCAATCATAAGGATTCATAGTGTCTTTTAATGACCCCTTGTCATAAAATTTCATAGTGTTTGTTAGTCATACATGGCTTCTTTGATTACGATGTGGTGGGCACATAAATACATCAACCAAGCATTCAACAATGTGTTGTTTCTCACAACATCCCTAAAGGACTATTTAAAAAAGAAAAAAAATATTTTAAGTTACAGACTAACTAGACCTCATTACAATTATGATCCTAGTAGTGTAAAGAACTAGGAAAAACATAGAAACAATTGTATGCAAATTTAATTCTTTTTGTTAGGTGAATTCCATCAATTGTATTTGATGAAAATAAAATATATTAATTTTTTTGGAAATTTATGTTGTGTTTTTCAAGCCTCCATTTTTTCTAGATTTTTACATATTTTTTCCCATGATCTCTTATGCCTTCACCTGGATTTTGTAGTTACTGTTGGCATTATGATTCTAGTTTGGCTCTATGGTATAGGTGTTGTACTTGATGGAAACTCACTCTTGTGGCAAATCTCAGTTCAGGCTCTTAAAATCATGGAAATTAAGATACCCGCAGGTAATCCTAGAAGAAGCTGCAGACCCGCAGGTATGCCGACCAAGGAGTGCGTACATGCACGCAGGTGATACGTTCAGAAGGTGCAGACCCCAGTTTTACTCTCTCCAATGCATAAAAGCGCGTGCACGTGGGAATCTTCATGAATGGTTCATGGTATTAGTCCGACAGTTTTTCATCAAATGGTTTTGGTCTGTGGTATTGCATCCAAAAGTATTGATCCCAAGTATTGGGTTCATGGTATTGTGTTATTATGGTTTTGGACCATGGTATTGTGAAAGGCTTGCATATAAAAAGGAAAGGAGATCTCTTGGACATACACTAGTGAAATTTGAATATCTTAAGATCTGAAATTTTGGGTGATTAGTTTTAAAAGCTACATCTAAATCAAGGAGATAATTTAAGGAGAATCTATTGACATGTCGTGATCTCTCGGGCGCATGAACAGATCTGTGGATCTGACTGACTATGGCACATTGGAGGACTGAAAATTTGGCCCTAATCAGAAGTCCGCAGGCGATCCGAAGGGGCAATGCAAGGTACGCAGAGCAGGAGAAAGCGGAGTGCGGGTCACACGCAGCACAGAAAAAGGTGCAGTGCGAGGTACGTAGGAAAGAAGGAAGCACAATACGAAGGTACACGTGAGTCGAAAAGTAAAGGTGCGGATCTGAAGAAAAGTACGCAAAGCAGAAGAACGGCTAGTGCAGATCTGTGCAGTTTAGACTCAACAGAGCTGCGGATATTCACAGGCCCCTCTCGGTGAAGTTGCGGACTTACCTTGAAACGTTTGTTGACTGCCTTTTATCCATTGCAGCAGAGTTCTGGGTTTAGATTTCTGGTATTACTTTTCTGTTTACAACAGTCTGAAGAGTTGGGTGATTCATTGATTCATTGTATAAGGAGATTGGGTGATTTACATATACTTGATGATTATTTGATGTTCATGGATCCAGTCTGAAAATTTATGAAACGTGGTCCTTAAAGAAGTAAAAGAGCTAAGGGGGTTGTAGCTCCCTTCCAGAAGAGACTGGAAAACGAGAGAGAGTTTTAGCTCTCTGTAGGTTGCAGCTTGCGTACTGGTAAAGGACTGCACCAGCACAAAATCATTGTAAAAGAAGTTTCTAATTGAAAGAAGATAGACACATATTGCAGCAGGTGGTTTTCACCCACATTGGGTTTCCACCTTATATCTGGTGTTCTTTGGTGTGACTATCCTTTTTTCTTGTTTCATGTTCATTATTATATGATACTGACATAAACGTTAATGATCAATATCTGAAGATTAAATTAAGGAAGGCATACTGAAAAGAATTTGATAATACTGATTCACCCCCCCTCTCAGTATTATTTCCAACAGTTACTACCATCCTTTTGTATACTTTTGAGCTATTATATAGGCATGATGAGGTAATATGTTATTATTTTACAAATGTCCTTTGCTCTTAATGATTTAAGAGAATTTATGTGGAAATGTCACTAATCATGTCTATGTGGAGGTCATTCTTGTGACAAATGTATAGTTCCTATTCAATGAGTATAGTTCTTGTTCCAACAACATAATTCATGTTCATGCAGTGTAGTTCTTGTTCCCACCTCCATAATTATCATATATCTAGCTGTCATGAGGAGAATTAAGTATATGGGTTTTTTCAAGTGAAGGATGGAGATGGTATGTTGTTTCTCTAACCACACCCATGTTCTTCTAACAAGCATGAGATTCATGGTCAAACATTGGGTCAAACTTCTTCTATGAACAACAAATCTTCCTATGCATGAATATAAACAATCCTATCAGTTGGTTGTTTTTTTCCAGATCATTAAAAAATCATTTACAAACAAGAATTCCTTTGCTTTGTATGGATTCAGATTAGATTAAAAACACTAAAACTGTATATGATGTTTAATCTCTGATCTAGAGAATTAGTAGGCATTGTTGCTATAAATTTGAGGACCTTGTAATGTAAGGGATAATAGGAAATAGAGGGAAGCCGAAGAGGAGATTTTTTTCTAGTGGGATGATCCTAGAAAGGGGGCCATCAAGATTAAGTTCTTCTTCATTACACTCATGTAACTTTTTTTAAGATACCTAATACAAGTTGATATCAGACTTATATTTATTGTCCTTGGTTGTTCCATACTTATGATTCACTTCTTTTAATGAATACGAGTTGGGTGGCTTGGGCCCACCATCCCAAACATTGCCCCCTATCTCTGTAGATATCCTTTCTTCCTGCTCTGATGTGGTGTGACTACTAGCATAGATCTGAGATTGAATTTCTTTAATATTCTATTCATTCATATTTTCATTGATGTGGTGATAATATATGTGCACATGGTTGGTATTACATTTACATTATTCTGTATTTTATTATTTTCCTTTTGAAATGCACTAATATGAGTGGTAACCAAGGTTTTGTTTGGAATTTTTAGTGAGAACAACGTTAAGGATTCCTTTTTTATATACAATTTCAACACTTTGTATTTCATTTGATTAGATGCTAAGGGTATCATTGTTATGATGTCAGAGTTGGCATAAAATCACTAGTGTAGATCTCATCATATGTGAAATATTCAATGAAGATATGATTAAGATACCAAAGTATGGAAATGATGTGTTATTCCTAGATTAATAAATTAATATTGTGAACTTTCCAAATGTTAGATTGATTCTCTGAGATTATCTCTAGTCAAGATTGCATACAAGCCATAAATGATGTCATGAGTAACCCTAGTATTTCATCAAAATTTATCATTGGATCCTTTACTCTTTTGAAAACTAATACATGCACAACTTAGATTCATGTTTAAGATTAGTAACTCTACATTGCATCATCATTCGATAGTTTTCTTTAAAGGATTAGGATAGAATTTGAATTCACGTGAAGTGGATCTACAGTCATAAGTTTGTTTTGTAGACAATATTATTTTTGCTAAAGAGGGTTCAACTTAATTGCCGAGAACTTGAATTTTGATGCAAGTGCTTCCTTTCCTTTTATTTCATAGCGTGGCAGTAATCTTTGAGAATAACTTAGGACAATATTTCCCTTTTAATTTCCAGAGTGGATTGTTAGCTTGAAGTTTTGAATGAGACCTACATCCCCTTGTCCCCTAGATAAGTGAGGCATGCTTTCTATAGGATTTTCTCAACCCATAAGAGGAGTGAGGAGTAGGATCTTTGTGTGTTTTCCTACTTTGAAACTTTTATTTCCTAAGTGATATCTTTGAATTGATTACAAGAGATTGATTGATAGTAAAAAGGTTTCACATATTTCTGAGGTCTTCTTCTGGCATTTACTATGTTCCACCTCAAAGCTAACACAACCGAGATTAACATATTAAATGTTGTAACATTAGCTTTCTATTTATATTGCTCAACATTTTGGTGCCTTTTTCAGGGAAGCGCTTAGGGGAATAACTTTAGTAGCCTACTACAATTTGGTTTTCTCCTTTACCTTATTTTCAACAAGATTTTGTTTTCTTTGAAGTAGATTCATGGAAAGGACCAGGAAAATCCTATCAATAGAGTATTGACAACGTGAGAATCCCTGAATACATGCTAGATTTATTTTTGAATGTGTTCCTTTTATGTATGCTAGTTCATTTTTCTAAAACATTTTTGGATGTTGTAACTACCCCCCCTTCATGAACTAATCCATGTGCTAACAGGACCTACCAGCTAGTAGGAGAGGAATTCAAAGTAGCTTGATCAAATATGCTACTCCAAGAACTTTCTCAAATTCTAGTAGTAGCTAGAGTCTCCTCTTCTCAGGAAGAATAGATTTTTGCAGCAATAAAAAAAAATCTATTTCACCATAAGATTCAAAGGATTGTATTGGGAAGACTGAAGAATCATGGATCACATTTGACGAGGAGAGACCAATAGAAGAAGAGATTGAAAATCCCCCATTGTCTTTATCATTTGATCCAGTTTTTGTATTCTAGAAGGTAATCAGAAAGACTTGGAATATTCACATGACATAATAAAGGAGGATACACCGGCTATTACTTATGAATCAAATTACCAAGAATATGTTGATCCCATTGAAGCTTGGTTTCAAATGATTGTCAACATACATTCTTCCTTCATATTTGACAACTCTTGGCATCACATTAGTCAATGCAGCTAGTTCCTCATGTTATGGTATTTTCTCGAGTATATTTTTCAAGTTTGAAGATGAGTAGGATTGTCCTTTTGTTACTCACATGGTTGCGTTGGAATTACTCCTAGATTTGAACTAGATCTTCCTCTTTTTAGGATAGGGTAGGATAGAAGGAATAAATAAATATATCCCTTATCTTGAATAAAGATTATTACAACAAAATTACTAAGGTTGCAAATCCCAAATCATAGTTGTTGAAATTTGTTTTGATTACCATTGGTTGCTGACAAGGGAATCTATGGTAAATCTTGTCAAGTATGATTCACTTATAATACCTCATTATTTTGTAAAGTGACTATGATTGATTGGTTTTCATTTTTCTGTATTGTCTAGTTGAGATCATTCATTGTGTCAATGAGGGGGATTTGCCACCATTATGTTTGTTAATTCCTAATCATAAGCTTAAAATCCTATTTCTATCTTAGTCACTCTAATGAGCTATTATCCAAGAAATATTTTTTTAAGTATCTTCAAGAAGGTATTGTTGAAAAACATCCTATGGCATACTACTCCTATAAAACCCCAATGAGTTTTCACGATAACCCTATAATGATTAGCTCTAGAGACCTTTTAGACATTACCTGAGCTGCTTTCTTTGAAATGAGTCTTTAGGGTAGCAAAACCAACCAGTAAAAATTAGTCATTATAAAAATTTCACACCATCCCTTGCTCTTAAGGAGAAGATCTACCTCCCCACCTATTAAGGAACCTATCAAGGAACATATTTAAGGTTAATCTTAATCAAAGTTTATTTTGAGATAAAAGAATTAATTGAAGGATAGGAGGTCTCATTACAAGCCGAACTTCCATGATCATTGGTCCTAATGAGAATGACATTACCGCTACTAGTCACCAAGCCAGGGTAATGGCTTTCAAGTGAAAAAATGGAAGACAAGAGGTCTCATCACAAGACGACTTGTTCATTCTTGTTATTTCTTATGAATGGACTATCATTAGTTGGTTACCAAGTCAGGACAATAGATTTAAACTAATTTATAAACTAAAGTGAATGCTTTTAAATGACTCTAAATATATATCTAATAAATGGGACATAGGAATTTTGTAGGGTTAAAAGACATCCTTGTTGAGGCTATAAATGCCTGCGGGAAATAATGGCCATGCTTGTGGTATTAAAGTTAATCATACACTATGATTTACTTGGTCGTCCTTGTATTTCCCTCAACTCAATATCTTATCTCTTGGAGAATAGCTTTAAGATCCTTCAGGTATCATGCTTTAGAGTTCTATCCTTCAGAAATAAGGAAATTTTCATGGATGTATGACCATTAGTGCATGTAATTCAATGTGCTTGGAAAAGAAGAGCTTCATTTTTTACATGGATGACAACAAGATTGAACGTGAAAAATAAAGGATTAGCTGATCTATTTGGGGATGTATCATCTTTCCCTATTTTATGTTCTCCTTCTTTGGTACCATAACATTAAAAGTCACTTTAATCTATAACAAGGTACTTATAATGATGAACTATTGATTGATAATTACTCATAAGATGTTTGATATGAAACGATGTGTATTGATATAAGTATTAATAATCTTACCTTCAAGTGTCTCTGTAAGTCTGGTCCCAGGATGGCTTTAGTGGTTTCCTATTTTTCTCTAAAATTTGAATATTTTTTAGCAGGGATTTGTTCCAAAAAATAAAAGAAAACACTAATTGACAGTCATCCTCTAATCACAGGAAATATTCCATCGTATCCGGAAGGCTTGTAAATGTTGATGGTAAATTAGAAATTCCAAGTATGCATTTTTCATCTTGTTGATGCAAGGGAAGCTAACCTGTAGGCTCTTATGGCATGGTTTTCAGCATGATTACCACTCTCCAAATGAGATAATGTTCTAGTTTGCACTTAATTGTGAACACTTCAAATTATTTTTTCAAAGAAAAATATGTTAGATATCTTGTTGCATGATGGCCTTTCTTAAACATCAGAGATGCCTACCCCTAATAATTTTACTTTCCTTGCACATTGGACATGCCCACCCTTGATGCCTTTATGAAGATATTAACATTGATGTTGCAGACTTGATGAGCACCTCAATTCTCTATCGCTGATTATGGTGACAAGGCTTGATATATTGGGTACTGTTATATTTTTCTTCCCTACTGATGATGTTTTTGTCATGATCTTGGTAAAAATTGGCCTAGTTTAATGATGGATCTTAACACTTTAAATGTTGTCACTCTTATTTTGTATTCTTGCTCATGGAGTGTTCTTCATATGTCATAGCAAGGTTTATATTTAAGTATTCCAATCCATGCATTATACGTTTCATGAAATTTGAGGGAAAATGATATACTTGATGTATGATGGGAAAAAATTATGATGTGATTGCTAGATGGAATCATATTGAAATATTTCTTGTGATGATCATGTTAAGTGTCTATGTGAGGACTTCCAAAAGAAATGATTAATTCGTTGGTCTTGTAATCATTATATTTATACACTTGGATTATCATTCGATATTGTCATTATCCTATGGTATTATTACTCTTATTGTTATTACAATGCTCTCAACTTTGTAATGGTTACCTCATACTATCACTACTCTCTTTGATAATTGCATGATGCTCCCGGTATACTAATTCTATTGATTTGATTTCATTATTCGATGCTTATTACTGTTGGTAATTGGGGCAATTATGTGATGAAGGAAGATCGAATAAGTCTTTTCCAACCCATTTGAAACCATTTTATTCCATAGACTATTCAATTGAGTTGTTAAAATTTACCTTTCTTTTCCATTGTGCACCCCTATTCAAGTGTTGAATTGTTTTAAGAGTCATGGAGAAATTAAAATACAATCGCCATGATCCTTCATCCATGGAACTAGAGAGAATTCCAAAATATAATGCTTGTAAACAGAGGTTGATTGTAGAATGGTGGCATAATTTTCTTGGCAAGTTTCAAGGGTCAAATGATGAAGTTTCTCTACATTATTCATGATGGTTTGATGAGAAAGTAGCTCGAATTAGAGATTTGGTGATGACTGTGAATGAGAAAACTATTGCTCAAGAAATTGGCTTACCCTTAGAAGGGATTAAATGGTTAAAAAACAAAGGAATTAATAAACACTTGAGCATGAATTTTCCCAAAATAGGGCACCAAAAGATTAATTAGGAAAAAGGAGTACCCTATTCGTGGGTTAAGGATGAATGGTGCAACCTCTTGTTTATTCTTTAGAAATATTTGACGTGTGAGGGAAGTTATGTGACAATTTTTTTATATCACATTGGCTTGTTATTGCATTTCACGGGAGAGGAGAGGATTAGTTTTCCTTATTTTCTATTAATGAGTTCAAAAAATATGTCTCTAGGGGTTCGTAAAATTGTCAAAAACCCTTATACTAGCCTTTATCATTACAGTCTCATTAAGTTGTTGATTATAGATGAATTAAGGGTTAGGAATGATAGTTGGAATGAATTCCTACAACAAAATAGGTTTATAACAGTCATGGAGAAATCAAACAACCATCCTAACCCTGAAACACCTGAGGCAAAAAATATTCCAAAGGGTAATCAATTGAATGTTGTTTTCTCCAGAGACCCTAAAAATTCAAGGAAGAGAAAAACTGAAACCCCTGTAACTCCATCATTTAAAACTCAAACCCCTGTCACTCGTCAGAGGATTTCGCGAAGTATGATGGAATTTATTTGACCACCTTCTAAAACCCTAGAACCTAAAAAAGTTGATTTGGATCCAAAACAAGAGGGAGAAGAAATGATGTTGGATATTTTAGGTACCTCTGATAAAGGGAAAGATAAAATTCATAGATTTTATGAGTTTACTGCAAATTTCATGGATCAAATTAAAAACCCAACAACTAACAAAAATTAAATTAACAACCCCTCTCTATATACAAATCAAATTAAAATCCCTACAATAGACCAACTTAAAAACCCTGCAGAAGAAACAAATCAATTTGAAACTCCTATGGCAGAGGTAAATACAAGATTTGATTTTCCATTTGATCATCACATAGTAGACATGGTTGATGTTTACTCCACTAATCAACAGAAGTTGGAAGATACCATTGATCAGTATGTATTAAAGAAGAAAGATAGGACTATCAAGAGGTTGAAGGGGGAATATAGGAGTTCATTGTCCTTGAGAGACACATAAAAGGGGAGAATGAAAAATTGAGAGCACACAATACTAAACTATAGCATAAAAACAACAAGTTGAGTGTTAAGAACAAGAAGTTGATGAAGTTGGATAAGAACTAGATTAAACGAGATAAACAATATGTTGTTCACAACAATATGTTAAAAAATCGAATTAAAGAAACTAGAGATAGGGGAGGAAGGAATTTGAATATTTCGTTCAATGTAGTTAGGCACCTGTAGAGGGACACAACCTCATATTTTTGAAAATTTTGATATTTGTCTTAAGGTTTCGCTTGCATGAGCACATGCAAGGAGATTGGTGTGGAGGTATGTCGAGCCTTCATTTTGTATATATTTTTACATATTTTTTCCCAGGATCTCTTATCTCTTCACTTGGATTTTGTAGTTACTACCATCCTTTTGTATATTTTCAAGATATTATATAGGCATGATGAGGTAATATGTTATTATTTGATGAATTTCCTTTGTTCTTAGTGATTTATGAGAATTTATGTGGAAATGTCACTAATCATGTCTATGTGGAGACCATTGTTGTGATAGGTGTACAGTTCCAGTTCAATCAGTACAGTTCTTGTTTAATCAATACAGTCCCTATTCTAGCAACATATTTCTGGTTCATGCAGTGCAGTTCTTCTTCCCACTTTCATAGTTATCATATGTCAAGTTTTCGTGAGGAGAACTAAACATATGAGTTTTGTCAGGCGAAGGTTGGAGATGGTATCATATTTCTCTAACCATGCCTAGGTTCTTCGAACAAACATGAGATTCATGGTCAAATATTGGGTCAACTTTCTTCTATGAACAACAATCTTCCTATGCATAGTTAGTTGTTCATTGTCATATCATTAACAATTCATTTCTAATTCAAGAATGTCTTTGCTTTGTAAGGATTCATATCAAATTAAAAACTTCAAAAATGTATATGATGTTTAATCTATGATCCAGAGAATTAGGATGCATTGTTGCTATAAATTTGAGGAGCTTGTAAGGGATAATATGCAATAGAGGGAAGATCAAGGGAATATTTTTTTCTAGTGGGATGATCCTAGAAAGGGGACCACTGGGATTAAGTTATGCTTGATTGCACTCATGTAATAGATTTCATGATACCTAATACAAGTTTATATCAGACTTATATTTATTGTCCTTTATTTTTCCAGAGTTGTGATTCACTTCTTTTAGGGACAACAAGTTGGGTGGTTTGGGTCCACCATCCCAACTATTGTACCCTGTCTCTTTAGATTTTGTTGTTTCCTACTCTGATGTGGTGTGACTACTAGCATAGATCTAAGATTGAATTTCTTTGATCTTATATTCATATTTACTTTGTTGTATTGGTAATAATATATGTGCATCTCGTTATTATTACATTTGCATTAATCTTTATTTTATTATTTTCTTTTTGAAATGCACTGATATGAGTGGTAACCAGGGTCTATTTTGGAAATTTGAGTGAGAACAACATGAAGGAGTATCTTATTTGTATACAATTTAAATACTTTATATCTCCTTTGATTACATGCTAAGGATATCACTGTTATGATGTCAGAGTTGGCATAAAAGCACCACTAGAGATCTCATCGTATGTGAAATATTTAATCAAAATATGATTAATATACCTAAGTATGGAAATGATGTATTATGCTTGGATTAATAAATTAATCTCGTGAAGTTTCCAAATGTCAGATTGATTATCTGAGATTATCTCTAGTCAAGATTGCATACAAGCCATAAATGATGTCATGAGTAAACCCTGGTATTTCATCAGAAATAATCATTATATCCTTTACTCTTTTGAAAAATAATGCATGCACAACTCAGATTCATGTTTTAGATTAGCATATTTGCATTGCAACAATGTTCAATAGTTTTCTTTAAATGTCCAGGATAGACTTTGAATTCGTATGGAGTGGCTTTGCATTCATATATTTTTCTGTAGACAACACTATTTCTACTAAAGAGTGTTCAACTTAATTGCAGAGAACTTGAATTTTGATGTAAGTGCTTCCTTTCCTTTTATTTCATAGTGTGGCAGTAATCTTTGAGAAGAACTTAGGATAGTGTTGCCATTTTCATTTCTATAGTGGATTTTCAGCTTAAATCTTTGAATGATACCTACATCCCCTTTTCCCCAGAATAACTGAGGCAATATTTTTGCTGGAGTTGCTCAAACCAGAAGAGGAGCTAGGAGTAGGATCTTTGTGTGTTTTCTTACTTTGAAAGTTGTGTTTCCTGAGTGATGTCTTTGAATTGTTTGCAAGAGATTGATTGATAGTAAAAAGGTTTCACAAATTTCTGAGGTCTTCTTCTGTAATTTACTGTGTTGCACCTCAAATCATACACAACTCGGATTGACATATTAAATTTTGTAACATTAGATTTGTATTTATAACGCTCAACAATATTGTGTCTACTAGTGAGAGTATTATACCTACCTCGATGTGAAGTCTCAATTGAATGAACTTTTCATTCCTCATAGGTGAGTCCAAATGACATGAATGTATGATATTTGTACTCCCTAAACTAAACTAATTGATATTTATAATACTTCTTTTCTATCTTGCATATATACATCCTTTATACTTATTTCTTATTTACCTTGGAGTATGTAAGAAATGTTTTGATTTAAATATGTATGCCATACTTATTCCGATTTTATGGATTTTATTATTATTTCTGTAACATTGATTGCATCGGGAGGTGCTCTCCCTCCTAGTATGGTAAGAGATGTTGTAATTTTCTATAAAATAAAAATAAATAAAAATAAAATTAAATTAAATAAAGTTAATGTAATGGTACATTTCAGCTTAGTCAAAATAAAATTAAATAAATAAAAATGAAAGTAAAAGTAAAAATAATGAAATAAAAATGAAATATGGTATTCATGTGGAATATAGCCTATTTAAAGGGAGAAATTAAACCAACATATATCCATCTTAACTCCGGATGTACAAGTGCCAAGAGGGCTCAAATCTCTTAAGATGCAAACCTCTTTTAGAGTGAAAATAGATTTGATCCCTCTCGATAGTTGGTAGATCCGAAGTTAAGATGGGTCTAGGCTAGTAGTAATACTTTTAATTCCAATTAACTTCAATAGACAAAGAGCTCCATGTCACATCCACAACATTAGAAATAGGGACCTCACTTGCTCATATGTCAACATAACTCCATATTCAGCACCCCATTAGTGTAGTTTGTTATATGATAAAATTTAGAATGTTCATTTAGTGCATTTGAGTTTATGCATATTCATTATTTTAGTTACCCCATATTCAAATCCATGACATGGGTGAAAAGGGCTTCTGCTTTATTTTAGTTAAAATTTGGAAATCAGTTATCTAAACTTAGATAGGATTTTGCACATAAAAAGAGACATCTGAGAGACGATAACATGGACGAAGGGGTCAATTGAACCTTTAAAACTTATTCACATGTGCCTTGTACACTCTCTCAATTATTTATTCAAATGGGAAGGAAATTATTTATTTTGATATCTTTCTAGAATACTTTAAATAACATTAATGTGCATACCTACTTTACAAAAAATGATCATTCCCTTTGTCATAAATCTTGTTCAATCATTCAATATCAATATCACTTCAATTTATCACTAATAGTTTAGGTTGGATGTAGCATTCCATAGATTTCATTCCATCATGCATGCTTGTGGACTAAAATGTGATGAAAATTCATTTCCTTCATAAACAATTTGAGTTATAGGGAAATGTGTCTCTTCGTAATTAAATGTTGAATGAATATATCACCACCCTTGTGTATGTTTTCCCACCATAACCTTGGGTACGTTTTTCCACCATATGTCTATTAACAACTAGTCTACTAGTAGCTCCTAGTAGCTCCTTTGTATTTGTTCTAGACACATGACTATTATTTATATATAAGAAAACAAGAATCAAATGGAACTTATTTAATAGATTCCCCATGATTTCTTCATAAACCATTAAGATAAAACATTCCATTTATCTTTGAGAAATATGTCTACTTTAACTTAATTATAACTTTTGTTTTTTCCCTATATATTATTAATATATATATTATATATATATTATAATATATTATTATCTATATATATATATATATATATAATATATACTATATAGATAGATAGACTAGATAGATAGATAGATAGATAGATAGATAGATACAAAGTCGAGGGGTCTTGGTTAGACAGTAGATCGGTGATCTATTAAGACACGCCTTGATGTGAAGTCATTGGTTAATGTCCCCCGCGATTGAGATGATATATTGTCATGATGAAGATAGATGTCCTTCCAAGCGTACACTATCATATATTATATATATATATAATAATATATATATATATAGAGAGAGAGAGAGAGAGTAGAGAGAGAGAGAGAGAGAGAGAGAGAGTAGCATGTATATTAGCATTAATCTATAGTATGGAGAGCATGGAGGGTCTGAGCCCTTCACTTGTCAAACAAATCTTCCTTTGAGCCGGGAAACTAGATATTAATACACAGAGTATCCTCTACCCCTTGGAGGGGAAACCAGACATAGAAAATTGAAGTACCGAATTGAAACAAGTCGTCAAAATAGTCAAAATTGTCCAAACTCTGAACTTAGTAGTGTTGGGAAACATATGACTAACCAAAATGGAGGATCCGAGAGGTAAAAATGGACCAACCTAAGAACCATTGAAACTTGAGAATTTAACAAGAACGTCTGGATGAGTCAACCTTCTAGAGCTAAGCCGGAGCTACACCAGAGGACCTTGCTGCATTTCCCACTTTGTTTACGTTCTCCTCAAATATGTGGCAGTTGTTAGGACTAGGGCAAGGAGGAGAGGAAAAGAGGACCAAGGGATGAGCAGAGGATGGTGGTAGAGATGGTTCTAATTCTCTACAAACAGGAGAGGTTCAAAAAGGAAGGGCCATGAAAATGTGAGGAAGGGCTAAGTGCATGGGCGAAGAATTGGAAGGCTAGGGAGTTGGGGAGGAAGGTGATAATGTCGGGTGGAAAATAAATATCCAGGTCACGGACAATCCTTTTGAGAGAGGAGGAAGCATGAATGTGGTAAGCTAAGAGCTCCACGATCCAGCAGGTTTCCAATGACTTCTCCTTCTTTTTCTCCTTGAGTTGGCAAGCTAGTAGATTGCGAAGTGCCCAAAGCATAGGCATGTCATGACAAGTTTCTTTTCGAGCACTTGGCGTCTGATATGAGGATGGGTGCCATTTTTTAACATAATTTTTGTTGCATTGTCATAAAAGGTGGTTAGGGGGTGTCCTCTTCCCCTTTCTTGGCTAGCATGATGCCCCCTACCTCTCTCTCGGCTCACGATGGAGAAAAAGGAAGTGAAGGATGGTGAATGAGGATCAAAGGAGGTAGAGGTCGCAGAGCTAGAGGGAATAGGATTTGAGTAAGACGAAAAGAGGGATGTAGCACAGTGTTTACATGGAGCAAGGAGTTATACACTGGGAAGAGGCAAGTGAGGCATAATTTCAAGCATACGAGAGCAGGCCTCGAGGAGCCAAGATGCCTAATTTAATGCTCATGGAGTCCACCTATCGTATGAGGGTAACGACAGATTCCAAGTGGAGGGCATTGTCGTTCCTCGTTGATGCAAGTGGCTTGGGGCATGTGGGCACTTGGATCTGGGGATCTAACTTTTAAGATGTACTAGTTATACAAAAATAATTTTAAAATCCAAATATATATATATATATTATATATATATATATATATATAAACAAGTATAGTAGAAAGCATTTTCAAATACACACAAGTTTACTTAAAAGGTGTGCTTATACTACTTAGATGTTATCTCTTCAAAATAAATTAAATATAATATTTTCGAAATAAATTTCATCTCATGTTTTCCTCTACCTAAAGAAATTTCTCTAAATCATTTAGTGAAAAAAGAAAGAAAGAAATATAAATATGCTTTACTTTACATAAAGAAAAGACACCAATTAATGGAGTAGTCTTTAAGTGTGACCTTTTGTAGTTTCCGACAGATTTCTGGCTGGAATCCAAAGAAAAACATTGTGGATAAATCTTATTTGTGTTGTTTAAAGTAGTTTTTTGACTTTATATATGGATTCAGGACCCTAAAAACCCCTGAGACATTTCAATTTTGAAGAGTTCACGTGTCAAACTTGTGATTTTGTGAATCCCCACAAGATTCTAAACAAATTAGATTGGAAAATACTGGAAAATTTTTCAAAAAATCACACTTAAAGACTACTGGCTAATTAATTACATGATAAGGTGTTAAATTGATGCACCTAAGCATTGATTCAACTTGATGTGCTATCTTGACCATTAGCCCATGTACATGACCATCACACCTAACTCCAGCCTTCATTTCTTAGCTTCGAACATCAAGCATGGGATTTGAAAGTCGTTTGGTCCTAGTTGATTGGTGGTTGTGAAATCTATTAGACAACCCATGATCCCACATTCTATCACAACAACACACCAGCTAAATCAAATGCAAATGGAAACTAGTTATTTTTCCACATGGGAGCATTTATTTCTATATCACCCTGGTTCTTTTATCTCTTCATATATATATATATAATATATATATAGATATATATATATATATATATATATATATAATATATATATATATATATAATATTATATATATTATATATATATAGATTATATATATATAACTTGAACACCGCTCTTGTTTAAACAACATGATGATGTGAATTATAAAAGTTATTTAATTATTAACATTCAAGAATAGTTTGCATGTGTTTAGATTTTTTTTTTTTTTTTTAACTAATGTACTTCAAAGCGGGGAAAAAACACATGAAGAAAAATAAATTTTAATTATGGTTAAATTTTTAATTTAATTATAAATTGTAATGTAAGAGAAAAAATGGAATAGCCTAAATTATAGATGAAACGGATTTTTTTCACCAGCAAAACAATTTCAAAAAATAATCCGAATTTTTATTTTTTTAAATGCATTTTTTAACACAAAAATGGATTCAACACCCTAAAAAACCCCGTGGGACTCAAATTCCACATATTAAACAACTTAAACTCAAGTTTGTAAAAATATCTTCCGAATTTTCATTAAAATTAACCAAAAAAAATGTCATGAAAAAGGCCATTTCATCTATAATAATTAAATTTTAATTATGATTACATTTTTTATTTAATTATAAA
>APFE030771034.1:45920-68012 GCA_000404065.3 Pinus taeda
TTAAAATTTATGAAAAAAATCTAAATTATAACCAGATTTTCTTAAGTCCAATATTAACTTCTTCCCATTAACACCATACCCTAAATTGTAACTTAGACTCATTTAAATTCAATGCAAAACAAGTTAAGCAACTTTTATCCATAAAAATACTTGTTAACCAAGTGAGACATCCTCCCCATAATTCACTCCTATTAAATTTAACTATTTTCATTATATATTTTATGCGATCCTCCCTATACCCATAAATTATTCCCATTAAATTTCACTATTTAATATAATTTTCTAACTCAATAATAAAAACAAAACTATTATACATCATGGTAACATTAAAATTCTATATCCTTATTAATAAATAATATTTATAATTTAAATAAATATGTAAATTAAACTTAATTCAGGAAAAAAATCCAAATCATAACTATAAGAAATCTATAAAAAAATAATCCATAAATAGTATTGAAAATTTATAAATATAAAAAATATTAATTATATTATTATAATGGAAAAAAAATCTGTAAATATAAAATTTAAATTTAAAAATAAAAGCCTGTAGTGTAAGAGTAACTTTCTCGACGTTAACAATCTAAATTACTTAAATTGTATTTGGTATTTGTAATATAGTGTCTGTTAGAGAATGAAAAAGGAGTTGAGCAACATTCATCTTTGCAGAGGCATTGTAACAGACTGCGAGATCCTCATCATAAATGACTGCCTTGTACAGCGACTCAAAGTCAGACTTTAAAGCCACACTGTATGAAATTAATCGCATTGCCAAGTCTAGGGAAATCAATAGAAGTGATCAAACATTTACAGTGCTAAATTATTACAAGTTCTTAGGATGGTGAGGTTTGTATCATTGTCAAATATTGATGGGATGTAATAGCTAAATTTGACCGCGTAGATTCTTTCATATTGGTTGAGGAGAGATTCTTGGGTCAAAAATTCAAATCAAACGGCATTAATTCTTCCCCTAATCAGATTTTTGCAATTACTAACAGAAAATCAAACTGCAATAACTCTTCCTCCAATTAGATTTTTGCAATTTTAACTAAATGACAACCTCCAGTTGAAAAGACCCTCTCTGACAGAACGCACGCTCTCCAATGAAACGCTGCGCGTGTCATCGGCCAATGGACTCGCTTCCATTATGTTCATAAATTTGGAGTGTGGTACCCACCAGTGGGTGATTTTCTAATCTCCATATCTTCAATCTGGAGAATTTTTGGAGGCACTTAAGGGTCGGCCTGGGCGGGTGATTCAGGTTTTGGAAAGTAGCTAGATTTTGCCCATCACTCTGACGTGGACATGAATTATCAATGAAGAAATCAATCGTTGTTCCTCAACGTGTTCTATTTAAACTGAACGCCTGTGCACCATTGGCGTTCAAGAGACAAAAACCATGGCGTCTACCCCTGGATTGCTGGTGTTCTTCTTGGCATTGACATTGGCCTTGGATTGCTCTTTGGCCTATGTTGGCAACGGCCAGAAGCAGGCTTTCAATAAGATATCACGAAATTTGCTTGATAATGGGCTGGCTAGGACGCCTCCTATGGGGTAAGTTTGCATTCATTTTTTTTTTTTTGAATTGCAACATCGTTTTTGTTATATTAGATATAGATTCATGGATGATGTTGATTGATGTTTTTTCTCTGGATTGCAGGTGGAATAGTTGGAACCATTTTGCCTGCGATATCAATGAGAAAGTAATCAAGGAAACTGGTATGGGCTGGGCTGTGCTTTATTTTCAGCTAATTACAATTCTAAAAAAGATGCTACTCTAGTCTTTGGTTTGGAGCTATCCTCTCAAAGCTGCATTCAACTAAGATTTGTTTTGTGGGTTGCTTTTGTTCTTGTTGCAGCTGATGCTTTGGTCTCAACTGGTTTCAATAAACTTGGATATCAGTATGTAAATATAGGTAAGTATTCTCTGCCGTGAAACAAATATTTGGATCTTGAAAGTCATAACTATGTCATAGCTTATATGTGTTATGATGCACTAATGTGAGTATTCTGGCTTATCTGAACTCTGGATTTTGGGCTGACCAGATGATTGTTGGGCGGAGTACAAGCGAGATAAAGATGTACGTGCTGAACCACACAGAATGGGATTTTACTTTTAGTTGTGAATTTATATATGTGTTGATCTTTGTAAAGTAAATTTTATGTATTGCTGGTCTGTGTTTATGATTAATCTGCAGGGGAGATTAGTTGCAAATTCTACAACATTCCCATCTGGTATCAAAGCCCTTGCTGACTATGTACATAGCAAAGGTCTCAAACTCGGGATATATTCAGATGCAGGGTATGAAATACAAAAACTGTACTCTAGTTTTCACATTATTCACATTGCCAATAATCAGCTAGGAAAAACTCTGTTTCTGAGCTACTCTGTTGTTTCCAGGCTTTTTACCTGTTCAGAAGGACAACCAGGTTCATTGGGATATGAGCAAATAGATGCAGATACATTTGCTAAATGGGTACATACATCCAACTCCTTTTCAGGTCCATGGAGTTTACACTGTAAATTTGGACATAATGAAATTATTACCATGAACACTGATTTTTCTCCATTTCATGACAGGGGGTGGACTATCTGAAATATGATAACTGCCTTACCGATGGCAGCAAACCCGAACTGCGGTAAGTTTCATAATTTCCAATGGACTATTATACTGGGTGGATCATCAAATGTGTAAAATAAGTTAAACAGACATACTTGATTTCTAGTCTAAATTCGTTGAATTTTAATTTTTAATATTGTGAACTGTGCTCTCTTCTGCACCTAGCTGAACTGCCGTAAGTTTCATAATTTTCAATCGACTATTATACTGGGCAGTGGGTGGATCATCAAATGTGTAAAATAAGTTAAAAAGACATACTTGATTTCTAGTCTATTTAATTGGCTGAATTTTAATTTTTAATATTGTGAACTGTTCTCTGTTCTGCGCCTAGCTGTCCATTTAAATTCTTAAATTCTAAACCAGGATAGATGCATCTAACTGTTAAATTCATTAAGCATCAAGAGGAAGATGAATAGAAAGAAACACTTGTAAACCTCAAACCCTTGGATGCAAATTTCAATGTTTATGTCCTGTCAAATACTATTTAATAAACCGTGTTTACAAGCAATTGAACTGAGATCTCCCTAGCCCTAGGCTGTAAAATATCTGAGACAATTTCTCTTCTTACGACCATACATAGATATGTTGTACTTCGACCTAGTGTGGTTCTTGTTCTTTAAAGACCTGCCAAATTACTTTTAGGGCTCCTGTAAGCTTCTGTTATTAATAATATTTATTCAGTCCCAGGTTCATATTTATAGTGACTTTTAGGGCTCCTGTAACTGTAAGCGTTTGTTATTAATAATATTTATTAAGTTCAGTCCCACGCTCATATTTTTAGACAAGTAATATGCTGGCTCGTTGTGATAGGGCTAAAAGGGTAGATGTCTCAAGGATAGAGGTCCATTTAGGTGTGCCTTATAGCACATTTCAGCTTTTGCTAAAGTTACAAATGTTAGTATATCTGGCTTGCAAACTGTTGGATATGATCATGATTCATGGATTATAATAACAGCCAGTACCTTTGATCCAGGGCCTAACCTAGATAACTCTAATGAATTACCAATTATCATGGTTAAAAAAATATATATTTATCTAGTTCAATTGGCTTATCACTACAAATGAGAAATAGTTTATCTGGGCTTTCAATTATAAGACTGAGTCTCTATACTAAATTACAGGTACCCAAAGATGAAAGATGCACTTCTGAAAACAGGGCGTCCAATATTTTACTCACTGTGTGAATGGTAGGTTTTGATTTGAGTACAAAGTTTGTAAAGTTCGTCTTAAATTTTTATGAATATTTTTGTTCATTCATGAATACATATTGATATCGTCTTATATCAAAATGTTGTTGTTGTTATTGTTGCAGGGGAGTAGATGATCCTGCTACTTGGGGAGCCAAAGTTGGAAACAGTTGGAGAACAACACCAGATATTAACAACACTTGGATTAGGTGATAGGCTTAGCATTCACTCTAGCTTAATGCATTGATATCTTTCTATCAACACCAGATATTAACAACACTTGGATTAGGTGATAGGCTTAGCATTCACTTTAGCTTAATGCATTGATATCTTTCTATCAGTTGATTCAAAATAGGCAGAGAACTTTCTAGCAAACTGCTCTTGTTTGACTAATAGTTCATCTTCTACAGCATACTTAATAGAGCAGATCTGAACAATAGATGGGCAAAGTATGCTGGACCAGGTGGATGGAATGGTGAGGACCGATTCCAATCTTTGTCAAACGCTTGAAACAGACTAATACAAACGATTTTACCTTTTGATCGATGTTTATTCATGATCAATGTGATTCATTGGACTTTCTGTGTATCAGATCCGGACATGTTGGAAGTAGGAAATGGTAACGTAACTAGAGAGGAATACAGAGCACATTTCAGCTTATGGGCTCTGATGAAGGTAGTCATCATATCAAGTTCTGTATTTATGGTGATGATCATATCAAACATTAGATGATTCATTGAACCAGAATGAATTAAATCCTTTTAGATGATTCATTTAACCAAATTGAATTAAATCTTTTAGCTTAGCTTATTCATTGAACCAGATTGAATTAAACCCTCTTCTCTAATCAAACCATGGATGACTATGTGCAGGCACCATTGTTGATAGGGTGTGACGTGAGGTCTATGAACCCAGGGACCGTGGAGATTCTGAGCAATGCAGAGGTGATTGCTGTTAATCAAGGTCAGAGATTGATTGGGATTTATAACAATAATGAATCATATCTTGCATTCAAGGAATAAGACTCGAATCATATCTCAAGTGGTTAAGACTCGATCATTTTGGCCAAGGTTAGCAGGGATATAAGCTAAGCTCGCTGACTCTTCATGCATTTGTTATTATTATGTGCAGATCCATTGGGAATACAAGGTAAAAAGGTCTACAAACATGACGATCTAGAGGTATTGATGACAGATGAGAGATTGCTCCTTGTGACTGGATGTTTTGCCTTTCTAGGTTGTCTGTTCATGTCGTATACTGATTATATTAAAATGTTCCTTTGCAGGTGTGGGCAGGCCCTTTATCTGGTAATCGTACCGCGGTGATCTTATTCAACAGAAGGGAATGGAGAACTGCAATCACAGCCAAATGGGAAGATATTGGCCTGAATCCTTCTGATGAAGTCCAAGTTAGAAATTTATGGAAGGTAATTTACAGAGTAGAATCATCTCTAATTTACATAGATATTATAATGGATGAAACTTTCTATTAACTGTATTTTGATTTCTCATGACTCATTTTACAGTGTATATTGATGAAAATTATGTTTTTTCTGACATACTTTTCACATTACTGATATCTTTGCTAATTTGCAGCATAAAGATCATAGATATTATAATGGATGGAACTTTCTATTAAGTGTATTTTGATTTCTCATTACTCATTTTACAGTGTATATTGATTAAAGTTATGTTTTTTCAGAAACACTTTTCACATTACTAAAGATATCTTTGTTAATTTGCAGCATGAAGATCTGTTGAACCCACGCACAGGCAGCCTAACATCATCAGTGAAACCCCATGCATGCAAAATGTATGTTTTGACAAAAATTCGAAAGTAGATTTCTATGCGCGTGGATCAGTGTTTTTTAAACCGAGATTGTTAGCTGAATATGTCGCACGGAAGAGGGACATAGTGCACCTACCACAACAAAGAACACCAGAGCACCAGAGTAGCAAAATGACAGAGCAGTCTGGAGGAAAGAAAGTAGATAAACTTCTGTGGACGAAAAGTACGAAAGGGACCAGAAAAAGCATGAATTATGGGGGCAAACTACTCTGATTCGAGGAATGCTCAGGAGAGTGCTTAGACAGAGTAGAAGCCACCTACTCAACACACGCTTAGATAAAATATCCTAGTCCTGAAATCTAAAATTCAAGCTGCCTATCAATTGAAACTTTAATAGTAACAGTTATTTGTATTTTTCAAAAATTCATGCTGCCTGTCAATTGAGACTTTAATATTGACAATTATTTGTTTTCTATACTCGTTGGTTCTTACGCAGATTTATGAATGTCAAAATCTTTTATGATATTTGTCATTTGGCTCTTATGCAGATTTATGAATGCCAAAATCTTTTATGATATTATATACATTAAATTCTCATGCCATCTTCGTTGAGGGAGAACGACCTGGGTTGATGTGAACGATGTTTGACAAATAGCATACATTGAATATCATTTAATAGAGTTGGTATTAATAGAACCACCAAATAATTTTTGGCGGTGCGCTTTTAACATTATCTATGGGACAATCTCATATAGGTTTTATTTTTGATTGAAACGTGTTTTTTTTTAACATTTTTCGCTCATTTAATCTAATGTAAAATTTGAACAATTATTTTATGCTTAGTCAATTTTTTGGTCAACACTTTCATATAGGTTTTAATTTTTTTTTATTGAAAGGTGTTTTTTTTACATTTTTGGTTTATTTAGTCTAATATAAATTTTGACTAATTATTCTATACTTGCCAATTTTTATGTAGGTTGAATTTATTGTAAATGTTAGGCTCTATAGTATAAATATCTCTATTTGGATTAAACACACTATTTTTCAGTTTGTTTTGTCTTGGGAAATGCACACCCTATCTATAGAAATGCATGCCCTACATAAAAAAATGCATCATTATCTGAGGAATTGCATGTCCTGCCTCTACAAATGCACCCTACCTCAGTAAATACATGGTTTACCTCAACAAATGCATGCCTTGTTTTAGGAAATGCACATCCTACCTCTAGAAATGCATGTCCTTCCTCAACAAATGCACTCTCTATCTTATGAAATGCCACACCCTGCCTCAGGAAATGAACACCCTACCATAAGAAATGAACACCATGTTTGTGATGCTTCAGCAAATTATATTTGTTATGTTTTATCTAGACATCCTACTAATAATGATTTTGTACATAGATGCCCACTATGATCGAATTATAACCTAGTTATCCTTTGAAATATTCATGGAATACATTTGTAGATGACAGTTGTTTATTCTTATTGTGAGGCATGGGTATACCTTGAAAGCCTTCTCAAATTCTTCTAGAGGAGTCCATAAATAGTGAAGTTAAGACATTGAATTCCACTTCACTACTAAATATTGTTTGATTAATTATTTAATTGAAGGCCTGAAAGTTGAATCTTCATCATTTTTAGCATTTGTTGGTCCCATTTAGTAATCTAAAATTTAACTAACCTCAGATAGGGGATTAACACATTCATTGAGTCAGGGCAACTCCATATGCCATGGGGGTCAATTTTTAGTGTTGGAATCAAGCTCTTAAAATGAAATGTTGTAGGACATCTATCACAAATGCATGTTCCTGAAAACCAATCATTGGCCCTATGTCGAATGCATTAGAAGCATGGATTCAATGTATAATATCATTAAAAAAAAACTATCATCATAACATTAACATCATTGAAAAATATATGATAGAAAATCCTTGCTTGGTCTGCATCGCAAATGCTCACTCGTCACCCTTCTAATGGACAAACTTGTTCATATGTTCATCATAGTGCTGATATACAAGCTCATTGAAATTTGGTTGAGTAAATTTAACCACCACATGACAATTTTGTGTGTTGAATATATGATAACCTTTTACAGTAGTCAAAGTTATGGTGCCATGGACATCAGTATGGGGAAAGATAGGTGGCAGATTAGACCTGTCCCCCCAAAATGCCACATGGCAATTTTGTTGTCAATTGCACAATAGCTATATGTTTTCACCAATATTCTCATGAAAATGATGATTGAATGTTTGGTGCAATTAAATCACTCCATAACTACCATGTGGCAGTATTGTGCATTAAACATATGATAGCAAGATACAATGTTCAATGGTGCGACGATTATTTTTAACAAATGCTTGTAAATGGGATCGTCGAAAAACTGACATGGATTCACTGAACTAGTATTAGAAAGATGTCAGAAAGTATGCCATATGTAATAGTATATTATTGATGTGGCATGCTGATGTGACATGTTGATGTGGCATGCTAACATGGAGGAGTGATGTGGTATGCTATATGTAATAGTGCATTATTGATGTAGCATGTCAATGTGACATGTTGTTGTGGCATGTTAACATGGAGGAGTGATGTGGCATGTCAATCTGACATGTTGATGTAGCATGTAGGACAAATTTGGATGACATGGCATGCTAATGTGGCATGTATACATGTCGTGCTAACATGGAGATTATAGTACAATATTTATGATGTGGGGATCATGTGGTAGTTTCCATGGTGGTAAAGTGGATTTATCTAGAAAGCAGATGACTTGAAAATCCAAATATCCAACTTCTTATAAAAAGTGAACTTTTGAAAATTCTTGGATTTGAATGTTGATCATTGACTGAGTGTAGGGTGTATATCGAAGTTTTGGGAATCCTATATGTATCTAGAAAATTTAGATATTTGAAAGACTAAAGATTTGAAATTTTTATAAAAGGCACTTTATGGAAAACCCTAGATTTGGATGTGAGTGGACTAGGCTAACATGCCTAGCATGTGGAGGTGGCACAAAATGGTGATGACACATGGGTGCAAGTCCACCACATGCTAGCCAAGTACTAGAGGACATGGCTAAGAGTGAAGGTGACATGTCGACATGTCTACCACATGTTGGCCAGGTGTCATTTGTATAGACAATAACATGGCCCAAATGGTGAATCTTATGAGGGGCATAACTTTATGCCTAAAGTTCAAAACGAGATTAAATTTATATTGTCAAAAATCTCCCAATGAGTAGAATATGATGGTGACCTAAAATAGGAGGTTTGAGATGTTGAAATGAAGAAAAAAAAAATTGGATATTGTACCTCCATAACTTACCTTGAAATTGTGTATGTTATAGATTGGTATTAGAGTTGTGGTTCAATTACTAGGCTTGGATGGGGCAGAGATAAACCACACAAATGAATTTGGAGAAAGATAAATCTTATTGGTAATACTTTGGTAACAATAGTACTGCCTAAACTCAATCTTGGATAGAAGGTCATATTGTTTGCAAAGGGAGTAATTATGTAAAGATAAGATTGCTCCCTAGAAAGGAGAGTTATGATTTGGAGAACATTGTTAGAAGGTATAATGCCATGATTTGCAATGGTTTAAGGCAATGATGAAATGGATTGTTGGGATATAGTCGTATATAAGTGGATTCTTATGAGCTTAGTTGAAGGAGAAAGAGATATGACTTGCAGGAATCTTGGGCAATGTTGATATTTCCTAGCAATCTTGTTTTGAATGTTGTGAATGCCCTAAAATGGTTAGTAGATAACTTTCTATGAGAAGGTGGCATGACATTGGTCAAACCTTAATATCATTGAAATATTTCCTCCTTGGATGGATAATAGGGATAGAATAACTATTCCCTTGAGGACGGGAAGTTTGGTTAATGGTACAAGGGCTTAAATGGTTGGAGCTATTGATTTTAGATCCCTAGAGTCCCAATGACGAGATTCCTTAGCTAGCCTATTCTAGAGCACTCAATGGAAATTGGTATAGCCCGAGGAACTTATTTGTAGATAAGGGGATCCCACTCTTGATGTGTTACAAGTTCAAGGGGAAGGGTGTTGCTTGATTGGGATAAATGTATAGGAAGAGTTCTAGTTGATTGATATTCTTGTGTTTGATATTTTTCTAGGTTATCTGTTGAAAGAGAGAACTTAGAGGAAAATATTAGGACTTTGTCCTTGTGGACTCATAACCTTAGCCTTGGGATGGAATTTTCATAGAAATATTAAGTGTGACAACAAGCCTTAGGTTAGGAGGAACATCCTCCGTTTGCATCAAGTTGGACGAATTTTTTTAAGAAAGATAAATATTCTCGTTGTGACATGAAATTGATGTAGTCTTGTGTTTTATGCATGAAATTCACTATTTCTAGTTTTTTTAACTCTCTTCTTATGGTTTAATTTTCGTATTCATGGAAGAAAATATCATAGAGTTGCATTCATCTGCTAATAATGAAACTGAATGTTAGTTTGTAACTTATTTTTGTTTCTAAATGCTACAAAGAAGCAATGAATCTGATGTTTCATTTATATATGGTATCATATGGACATTAGGTGGAGTTTTTAGTACATTCCACCTCAAACAATTTACATAAGTGGTCAAGAATGTTACAGTTACACAAATGCACATCTTTACTCCTCGCTACCCACTCTCTCAAGGTTTGTTGAACTTAAAATAATTGAACCTAAATATGTATTTAAAGGAACTTAATAATTCTTAAACCAAAACTCAATATAAATATTTTAATTGAAAGAAAAGACTATGGAATTGTTATGAGATTGAATACTAGGAAATAATCAAACCTTTGTATCATTGATGAATGATGAGATATGTTCCAGCTTCAGCATGGTTGTACACTATCCATCATCATGATCGATGAATACTCAAAATTTATAGTGGGAAACAACTCAATAATTAAGAGGAAAACTGATCTAGGGGATAAGTAAAGTGCTCATAAATGAAAGTGTTAAAAAGTGCTCGAAACGGGTGCCAAAATATAGATCTCACTGACATGAATCCAATGTAACTTGAATCACTCCAAACCGACATCGTATGCTCTAGATATCATGTTCTGATTGTTTTCCTAAACAACTAAATTTTTTGCAGGTTGAAGTGCAGGACTGCTAACTGGGCATGATGATTGTGTTTTTCGGGCCAATGGAAGGCTACTATTTGGCCTCACCGGACTGGTTCAGAAATATCAATTTTTGATTGGTTGTTGAATGATTTGTTGGACCAATTATAGGGTTCCATGTGGCCCATTCACAGGCTACCATATGGCACCCTGGGGTTGTCAAAAGTTTTGTTATGGCCTGAATTGGCCTCTATGGGGATCAAACACAAGACCTATTGCCATAGAGAGAAACACATTACCAACACGCTGCGGGTTTTGCTTAACTAGTATGGCAACCAGTTTCTATTTAAGTTTTCGACAAATGAAAGTTGGAGTATGGGGCCGGGGCTAAGCCCCTGGCCCCCAGTCACCTCACACCCACGAGATCACAGACAAACAAAGCTGAGGGCTTGGGGCTTAGCCCTAGCCAAAGGTCATGGTATTTTCCATATAACTATAGCATAGACGAAGTTCAACGCTAGAGTATGGGTGCTTGCGGTAAGGTCGAGGACGAGGTCCCATGGACATTCACGGGACCAAGCCCTAACTGAACATAGCACTCATGGGAGGGGGCTTGGGTAAGCCCCGACTCTAGATCACATGTGTCTCCACGGGACCGCAACAGACAAAACAGAGTGCTGTTAGAAGGGGGCTTGGGACAAGGCCCAGGTCTAGGTCATAGGTGAAAATGTCGCTCGGGGGTTCCGGGAAAGGTGGAATTCGTAGAACAATTGGTAGGGGAGTCTAGTTTGTAGAGCAATTAGCAACAAAACTTCTCTAGAGCATAAATTTCTCATTTTTGTCCAAATTGAGTCAAGGAAGAGCCCGACTTGGGGTTTTTTACTACTCTGGAGCCATTGGATATATTATTTTTACATTCTACACATTTTAAATACATGAAATCACAATTTTGAGAACTTAATGAAAGAGGCTGAACATTAGAAGCTAGACCATGAGATGTAACCTAGGAGGGGTGAACTCCTTTATCATTTTGTTATCTTATGTTGATGTGTATGGTATATTTGTCTTTGTTTTTATGCTACAAACTGAGTTTAAAACCATTAATTTATGTACTTTTTAAAAATTATCCATTGCTTAAAAGACATAAAAATTTACTTGCAAATTTTCAATAAACCTTTAAGTTTGTAATACATATCAGTTTTCGTATCAGAGCTCAAGGTTATTTTGAAGGTTTGATTTTGTTTGCAAGTGTTTTCTGATGCTTACAAGGTTGAAGCTTAATAGAGGTGAAGGAGTGTTTGTAGAGCCAAATCCTCAAGTGGGTTTAAGGAAGTTACACATATCTCAAGCTTCACCAGTCATGGCACATGAAGAAGATCATGAAGGGATGTCTGAGGATGAGAGAACTTTCAGAAAATCTTTCTTTGAAATGTCTGAAATGGTGAAAGTTCTATTTGAAGAGAGAAACACAAGGTTGCAAGGAAAGAGCTCAAACCCTCCAAAAGGTAATGGAGGAAATGGTGACAAACCTCCAGGTCCACCTTTTTCTTTACCACCATCTTCATCCTCATCTTCTTCTACTTCAATCCCTTCACATACTCCTACAAGAACTCCAAAGGGACATGGTAAAACTCCTTTGTTAAAGCTTGAAATTTGAATTTTTGATGTACAATGGGGAAGTAGATGCTGAGAAATTGGATAATTGGGTTCGTCAGCTTGAATTCTAGTGCAGGATTCAACAAATTGATGATGATTCCACTAAAATTCAACTTTCCTCTCTAAGGCTGTAAAGTGCAACACTCATTTAGTGGGAGGCCAAAACTCAAGAGGATCTCAAGAAAAGTGGTAAGATTATTTCCTCTTGGAATGATTTTATAGCTACATTAAGAAGACAATTTTATCCATTAGCATACATGAAAAAAGCAATAATGGACTGGAAAAATTTTAGACAAGCAAAAGGTATGAGTGTTCAAAGTTATACCCAAGAGTTTAGAAGAAGAGCTCTCATTTTGGGTGTAGATTTATCCTCTCAAGACACTCTCCTTAAATATATAGGTGGTTGACATAGTTACTTGAGGCATACAATTCCTATGTTTAGCCCTACAAAGCTAGATAAAGTTTGTGTACAGACAACTCATTTAGAAGAAAGAGGGAAAAACGTTCCTCAAGAGACTAGCGATAATCCATTTAAGTCTGGAGACAAAGGAAAGGGGAAATTCAAAGGCAAGGATGAAAAAAATGCTTCAATCAATAAAGAGGGAGAAAAAATCACATGTAAACATTGTTCAAAAGAAGCCCATGATGAAAACCATTGTTGGAAACTTCATCCTGAGTTGAAACCAAAAAATTTTAACAATAGGGAGAAAGAAAAGACTGTTGCAACAACTCAACAAGATCTAGGATCTGATTCTAGAGATGATACCAAAATCACAACCATGGGATTGAAAGGTAAGGGTTCTATTGCAAGTACTAGTTCTTCTAGCAAGCCCATTGAAACTCAAAACTCAAAATAAAGAATTGAGCTTTTTCATATTAGGATCATCACAAAACATAACAAAGTAGATACTTTGTTTGATGGTGGATCCCAAGCCAAACTTATTTCAAAGGTCATTGTCAAGAAACTAAATTTGGAAACTTTTGTTCATGCTAAACCTTATCCTTTGGGTTGGGTACGTGCTAATGTCAAATTGCAAGTGACAAGAAAATGCATACCTAAGTTTGCCATCACTGCAAATTTTATTGATGAGGTAGAACTTGATGTAGTACCACTTGACATATGCGGGATTTCTTTGGGAAGCCCATACTTATATGATAGGAAAGCCATCTTTTATCGCCATGAAATCAAGTATCATTTGTTTAAAAATGGGATTGAGTATATTATTGGTGCACATTGCAAGAAGTTGAATTTGTCTCTTGTGAATGTTGGACAAATGAAGAGGCTTATAAATGCTAGTCAAAATTTTGCATTGTTAATGATTAAACACAAAGATGTCGAGGAATCTTAAGCTTTCCAAGGATGCGATGTAAAACTCAAACATGATTTAGTTAAGGTTGTTAACACAGGCGATAAAATGTTTAAGGATTTTGAAATGCTGCCTCTTAAAATAGGAAAACAACATGAAGTTCAATTTCAACAGGATGCATCACTTTGGAACATTGGTATGAACAAGATGCTAGTGTTAGAGAATGCATGGATCAAGAAGCATATGCAAGAGCTACTTGACAAAAGGATGGTACATGGTCTCCTAATGTTTTGGCTTTGAAAAAGGATGGTACATGGTGATGATGATCATAGTGAGTGGATTTTGGAGCTTCGAAAAAAATCACGTAAAGAATAATGATATAATAAGGCCTTGGAAAAAACTTGGCTCTAGCATCCCCTAATATTGCTTCGGGTGAGATTGCAACTTGCGCTACACAGGTTGTTGCCAAAAGGGTCAGTAGTTGAGGGTTTTTGTTGGTTGGCGCAAACAACTATGAACCTGAGTGCATGCCTCTGAACTGATTTAACCATAAACAAACAAAACCCTAACCCGAGGAGATGTAACACCAAGAGTTTATGAGCCTTGTTGGGGTTAGTTGAGTAGCCAACTTCCCGAGGTCGTAACTTGGTCATATTATCTCTGTTTGACATGTATGATACCTCGTTGGAAAGATCTCTATGAGGACTACAACTATTGATGTAATTTCCCTTGAATTCACCTAGATCACTTTTCCCAAAAAACATCGTTTAGGGCCTCAAAATGGCTTCGGAAGTTCAGGATTTGAAAAACTACCAAAAATAGTAAACTATGCTACAATTAAGGAAACTGAAAAAAGCTGAAAGAACAATTGTGAGGGTCCAAGTGGAATAGGTGGGTGGACACCAATATCCACTTGGATCATTCAAAGTGAAGATAACTTGAGATTATATGCGTCTCTGTTGATTGAAGATCAAGGAGAGAATGTTCAAATTCATTTAATAGAATATTTATCTCTTGAATATCTTAAAGAATTGTAGCAAGATACTACTCTCGATGGAAAAATAAGAACTCCAAGAAGAGGGAATGTGGAGTACCTTTGTGTGGGAATAAAACGTACTAATCCAGGCAAAGCCAAATGGATTGAGATTGGAAGCATGAGGGAGATATACCCTCATCTATCTGTTGATTGAAAGTAGTCCTTTGTAGGTCCAAAAGCTTCTAGTGGGGAGGAGTGATCTAGGGGATCAATAAAGTGCTCAAAAATGAAAGTTTTTAAAAGTTCTTGAAACTGGTGCCAAAATGTAGATCACATCGACTTGAATCTAATGCAACTTGAATCGCTCAAAAGTGATATTGTATGCTTCAGATATCGCGTTCTGATCGTTTCCCTAAACAACTAAAATTTTTGCAGGTTGAAGTGCAATACTGCTGACTGGGCAGTACATATGTTGACTGAGCAGACTGACTATGTTTTTTGAGCCAATGGAAGGCTGCCATCTAGCCTCACCAGATTGGTTTGAAAATATCAAATTTTTATTAGTTGTTGAATGATGTGTTGGACCAATTATAGGGTGACACGTGGCCCTTTCACAGGCTGCCAAGTGGTGCATAGGGGTTGTCAAAAGTTTTATTATGGCCTGAATTAACCTTTGTGGGGATCAAACATGAGACCTATTTCTAGATAGAACATCACCTTACCAATGCGCTGTAGGTGTTTCTTAACTACTACGGAAACCAATTTCTATTTAAGTTTTCAGCGAATGAACGTTGGGGTATGGGGCTGGGGCTAAGCCCTTGGCCCCCGGTCACCTCGCACCCATGAGACTGTAGGCGAAGAGAGATGAGGGCTCAAGGCTTAACCCCGACCCAAGTTCATAGTACTAGACATATAACCATAGCATAGGTAGAGTTTAGCACTAGAGAAAGGGTGCTTAGGGTAAGGCCCAGGACGGGGTCACGTCCCATGGAAATTCACGAGACCAAGCCCTGATGGAAAATAGCACTCCCAAGAGGGAGCTTGGATAAGCCTAGGCTCTAAATCACATGCATCTCCATGGGGCCACAACAAACAGAACAAAGCATTGTCAGAAGGGGGCTCATGACAAGGCCTAGGTCTAGGTCGTATGTGGTCAACGAAACCGTGGCGCAGAAGGGATAAGGTGCCCGACAGATGGGCGCAAAATTTTGTGGCTATCATTGGGTTCTATTACACACATGGAACTAATGGTGTAGGTACATGGAGCCTATATCAGTGGGGCCAAACAATTAGTCCCAGCACCCAGGCGTATGGCCCATGTGGCCCAAATTTTCCGCCTATAAGGGTCATTGGGATTTTAAAGCATTTGACAATTTGCACCTGAAACAATGTGAATCTCACTGGTGCCAGGCGAAAATGTTGCTCAGCGGTTCCAGAAAAGGAAAAAATTGTAGAATAGTTAGCAGGGGAGTCCAGTTTGAAGAGAAGTTAATAACAAAATTTCTCTAGAGCATAACTTTCTCTAATTTTGGCCAAATTGAGCCAAACAAGAGCCCAACTGGTTTTGACTATTCTAGAGGCATTGGAGACATTATTTTTACATTTTGAGCAGTCTAAATCCATGCAATCATAGATTTGAGCAGTTAATGAAAGCGACCCAACATTGGAAGCTGGACCAGGAGATGTAGCCCAGGAGGGGTGAACTCCTTTATTATTTTGTTGTCTCGTGTTGCTGTGTATGATATATTTGTCTTTGTTTTTACTCTGCAAACTGAGTTTAAAAACTATTAATTTATGTATGTTTGCAAATTGATCCATTGCTTAAAATACATAAAAATTTACTTGCAAATTTTCAATAAACCTTCAAGTTTGTATTACAGATCAAAAAACCATTACCAAAGAAGAAATCAACTTGTTCAATATTAATCAAAGATTACAAAGCCTAGATTATCAGTGATCCATCCAAGGAATTATGTGCAACACATCTCTTTAAATCCTTTTCTAGTTATAACTTGTAGCTTGATGTGGTCAACTTTAATCAAGCACCCATTTAGTCAACTAGTACAATTAAACTAAAATTTCTCTTCATTTTATCATTTACAATTCATTACATGAAAAATGTGGTGATATTTGCAAAAGTAGGATGTTTTAATACGCAAGAGGGATGAATCTATGTTGCAACCATCACTCATATAAAATCATTATCCCTTGCCTCACATGGTAAAAGTTTGAATCCCTTTTCGGATATATGTAATGCTCTAAAACATTAAATAAATTGTACCCACTAAGATACCCTTAAATTTATCTACTTATGTTTGCATCTACTAAAATATTTAGAGATCAACCATGATGATGCCCCCTTTTTCCATCTCAAGACTCTTTTATTATGGTAATTCATATTTCCCAATATTGCTACAATGTTTTCAAGAATAATGATATAATAAGGCTTTGTTCTATTAGAGGTAGTTTCAAACAATGTTTCATAGACAAGTCAGTTTGCTTATTTTTTGGCCTACCTTGTATTCTAATTGACAACATTTGTCATTCTCACAAATCCTTTCCTTTATGTTGACGATGTTGGATGTCACCAACATTGTAAGGGGATCTCCCCGATGTGAAGTCCCAATTAGACCTCACACCGTTTGGTGTAGGAGTCCCATCCAGTCATATAGTTCGACCACCATTAGAAATGTTTCAAAAAGATACGCCTTGGTTACGATTACACACAAGATAACAAAACACCTCTTTGGGGTAGCAAGTATGTAAGCTCTGTGAGACACCCAATGTAAGGTGCATGAGGGAGACTTCCAAAATTGGTAAAGGAAAACGAGCCTCTAGTTAGAAAACTAATAGTACTATCCTAAAGGGGGACCTGAGAAGGAAGATGAAAGCTTGTTGATTACCTGTAGATTAGTCCACATAATAAACAAAAATCAGTAAATCATAACAACAATATTTCAATAACAACCATATCTAAGAAATGAATTAGTTCATTCACTTAGTATGTAATTAAAGCAACATATACCATAAACATAACAAGAATAATCCTACTATATATACAATATATGTATGAAGAAGTGTCAGCTCATAGAGCTTTTAATTAAGAATGGAAGATACCAAGTACATTGTTACATAAATGAAACATTATATCCAGTAGTGGAACATGAAGACACAACTTTCTTCTCTAAAGAATGATGTATCTCCTATGCACTACAAGAGAAGCAAAGGCAAGACTCCAAGAATCCAAGCCATTTCATTGAGTTATGAGGAGTTATTTATAACAAGTAACAATGACCTTTAAGCTTCCTCGTGAATCTTCAACTCCTATGATTATTCATATTCTAGACTTGACTTATTACATTCCATATGTGACTATTAACATTCCACATGTGTCCCTTGGACTTAATTACATACCATTTATTACATAAGACAAATTACATATGAGATGGTGGTTATATAAGACAAAACTGATAATGGGACAAATTGATCCATGTGGATATTGGTGGCCACCCGTGAAGTCCACTTGGACCCCCACCATTGTTTCTTTCATTTTTTCATTTTCCTTAATTGTAGCACAATTTACTATTTTTAGCAGTTTTTTGGGTCCTGAACTTCCAGAGCCGTTTTGAGACCCTAAATGATGTTTTTTGGGAAAAATGGGAGCAACATGGGTCCATCGACCGATGTTTCTTTTACCAAAGTTGTAGTTCTTGTATATATCTTTCTAATGAGATATTATGCGCGTCAAACAAAGATTGTATGGCAAAGTTACGACCCCGGGAAGTTGATGTACCAATTTAACCAAACAGGGCCCACAGTTTGACATTTCATCTTTCAGGGTTAGGTTTTTGGATGTTTAGAGTTTTTCCATTGTTTCTAAATAATAAAATAGGCCTTCGAGCCTCATTGTAAGAGAGTTTAGAGGCATGCAACCGCCACATATCTTCTCAATTTATTTCCATTTATGTTTGTATGCATTCTTTAGTATTTTACAGTAATGAAATGAAGTATTAGTTCCGTTGCATTCTGTATTTGTGGTTATCTCTATAATTTGTTGCGTTCTTGTTTAAATCTAGATTAGTGGTATCAGAGAGGTCTGCTTTTTCTCTATTTTTCTTTGCATGTCCCCAACGAGGTCGGGATATAAGGAGTTAAGGCTTGAACTAGTTGAACCTTTGCAAGACCAACCTTGTAAATACCAACGACCTCCCATGGCAGATCAAAAGAAAGACGAGGGGGTAGGAGATCCTATTAAAATCTTGCTCGCAGAAGCCCTCGAGTGGCAAAGGAACGCGATGATGGAAAACTTTTCCCAAATCCTTCAACAACTACCCAGAGGTGATGCATTGTTAGGTCCCTATAATACTAGTGATTCCCCCATTACTATTGTCATTGTATCCCTTATTAATATTGTTGTGCCCCTGTTGTCCCCATATTGTTATTATTGTACTCCCTAGAATCCCTCTATTGTTATTTTTGTGCCTTTATATTATTATTGTTAGGTTTGCTTGGTTATATTATGACCCCTTAGAGTCCTATATATATAAAGGAGGTTTTGTCATTTGAATCATCCAAGAATTGTTCATTTGTGTAATGTAAAGGATGTTGCCCCTTCAAAGAGGCTAAATTATAAAGCGTTGATCTATCTTTTTCTGAGCTTGTTTCATAACATTTGGTATCATAGCTTTGGATTCTAAGGTTTCACTACTCCAAACAGGTCGTCGTGGAATTTTTACTATAACTTTTTTTTTTGTGATGTTTCAGACACTAAAAAAAACCCATTTGGGTTGAAATCGTTTTGAACCTTGGGTTCGAATTTCAAAGATTTTAGCACTATATTTGCAAAGATATGATCTAAGGAAGTTGGCCTTTTTGCAGACTCCTGAATTACATTACAAACAGGTGACCTGGGGAAAATAGTCATAACTTTTGTTTTGAGCATCAGATTGAAATTTCATAAGAAGTTACAGAAAGAGGACGAACTGTAGTTTCCTGTGTATATTTTTCAGATTCTAAGGTCGAAAAAGTGACACATGGCACTTCATACAAGTTCACTCTTTTGAAAAGGTATATAGTTAGGTCATCTTGGGAGATTGTGCATAACTCTTTCTTGTAGAATCTAAATTCGATCAGACTAGTGGCATTAGAAGGAGGAAGCAGAGGGATTATGTACATCATACTTTTAGAATTGGAAGATCCGAAATTATAGAGATACATTAGATGCAATATCAAGATCCTACAAAGTGAAAAAACGTGTGTAGATTTTTTTTTTTTTTTTGCATAAGGTTGGTTTGAAAAATTAGTTTGAAGGAATTCGAAGGGCATAGTAAAGCATTATTATCGGTAATTGATTCCCCGAAGAAAGGAAACTAAAACACCTAGTAAGCAACCTAAAAGCTCTAGCATGACTCGTGACGAAGAGGAAGAAATGCAACATGATATATCAAAATTACAAGACCAAGTACAACAAATTTCATTCTCACTAAAGGTAAATGAAGCCAAGATGAATGGCGTGGAAGCTAATATGAATGGAATGAAAGTTAAGATGGAAGCAAAGATGAATGGCATGGGTGATAAGATGGAAGAATTGAAGATAGATTTGAATAAGTTGCTACAAGAAATGGTCACTAATGGTGAAAGGGTAGTAAAGGAAACTCATGATGAGAACAAAAGAAATGCTAATCATGATTTCATAGAATATAATGTTAGATTGAAGACCCACCATGTTCCAAAAATCGATATGAGGAAGTTTGATGGCAAGGATCTCGGAACATGGATACTACAGATGGAGCAATTTTTCGATCTCCATAATGTGCAAAACACACAAAAGGTACGTATTGAAACTTTATATTTGGAACCAAATCAGTTTATATGATATCAATGAATTTGCTCTCATAAACAAATTGTCACTTGGGTAGTTTTTATGGAAGAAAAGATAGCACATTATGAGGATACAAAAAGAAACACTTTTTTTAGCCAATTGATAAATCTCAAACAAAAGGGTTCAATGATGGAGCACATTGAGGACTTCCAAAAATTGAACATAAGGGTAAAAGATATTCTAGAGGAGAATAGGATTGATGTGTTCATAGGGACTTTAAAGGATAATATCCAACATTAGGTTTGCCTTTTGGAACTTGATTCATTGGAGAAGGCATTTAGGTTAGCAAGAAAAATGGAAAACAAAATTATGGCAACCAGAAAGCCTACCACTCACAACAATAAAGATGGAAGTGTTGTTGCTCCTAGCCTTCCACAACCTATAAGGTTGAAACCACAACAGTTGGAAGAAAAAAGAGCAAAAGGGCTTTGTTACAGTTGTGATAGCAAATACACTAAAGGTCATAAGTGTGCCAAAAAGAAATTATTCTACGTAGATTGTGAAGAGGAGGAAGAAAAGGAACAAGAAAGGTCAAAAGAAGAGGATATACTCCAAGAACAAAGCTTAGATAAAGAAGAAATGAATCTGACCCATATCTTGTAATGCATTGGCTGGAATTACCACTCCTCAAACCATCAAGATAGAAGGACATATCAAGAAGAAAAAGGTAATAGTGTTGATTGATTCAGGAAGTACCCACAATTTTATTCGTTGTAAGATAGCAAAAGAATTGAATTGCTTTCTATATCCACCACCAGAGTGTCAAGTGATGGTTGCGAGTGGAGGAACCATAAATTGCTCTGGAAAGTGCCATAATATCAAGCTATCCATGGGAGAATATGTATTGAATAGCCCAATGCTTTTCATTCCAATGGGAGGTACTGATGTTGTACTAGGAGTCCAATGGCTATAATCCTTGGGTATAATAGCTTTTAACATTCAAGAGCTTTTCATGAAATTTTCTGCGGAAGGAAAGGAAGTTGAATTAAGGGGTATTGCAGGAAAACCTGGAAAGATAATCAACTCTAACGATATGACAAAGCTTCTAAAAAAGGAACAACGAGGTGTAATTGCACAATTATGTTCGCTAGATGTTTCCACATCGAAATCATCTATTTCTCCAGATCTCGAAAAAGTCTTGGACAATCATTCCAAGGTATTTGAGACTCCCAAAGGTCTCCCACCTATTCATGGTCATGATCATTCTATTCATCTGATTCTAGGAAGTGTTCCTCCAAAAATCAGGCCATACAGATATCCCTATGCCCAAGAGAGTGAAATTGAATGTTTGGTTGCAGAAATTCTAGAGGCTGGTATAATTCAACCTAGTCAAAGTTCTTTCTCTGCTCCAGTAGTATTGGTGCACAAGAAGGATGGATCATGGCCCATGTGTCCAGATTATAGGGAGCTCAACAAGCTCACTATTAAAGATAAGTTCCCATTCCTGTCATTGATGAATTACTGGATCAATTGCATGGATCAATTTACTTCACGAAGTTGGATCTTCGTTCAGGATAGCATCAAATCAGAATAAAGACTGAAGACATTTTGAAAACAACATTTAGAACTCATGAGGGTCATTATGAATTTTTGGTC